>OENM01001829.1:0-12457 GCA_900239745.1 Rotaria magnacalcarata | reverse complement strand
GTATGTTTTTCTTCATCATTATACTGGAATCAAGCACTAGCTTTAAGAAAAGAATTGTCTTATGTATATACGTATGTAAGTATATCACTGGTACAAAGAATATTGAATAACTTGAAGATAGATTGGTTAATGAACGATGATGCTTTATGTGACTGGGTCTTTTTCCATATTTAGTTCGCGTGTTGTGTCTTCAATAATCGTATTCAACATATCGCCATGTTCTTGAATATTTGCAGCTTCCATCGTATGAACACAAAGCTGAAGAACAGTAAAGAGAAGACCTGCAAAACGTAATGATGCGTCGATATAACCATAACGATACATCATATATATGAACAGCATTTCAATATATTTATTTTGAATATGAAACATATTAATTGTATTAAAGTGAAGACGATTCGTTGAGTTAGAAAGTTGAACTAAAGATTGTTTTCAACATACAAATTAATACTCAACTAGTTAAGTAACGTAAATATTTAATGACTAGTTTTCTGTTGATTCTTTAGTAACATGTCGATATTTAGAACACTACTATCGGTGGTAGGTAGAGTCCATCGGGTCCGGTTCCAGGTGTGGAATTTATTTTCGGCAGGGTTCGGCTCCAGGTGAAATAGTTTTTACTCATTGTGTCAGATTACAAAAACATTTTGTGCATATAATTGAGTGAAAAGGAAAAGGCGTTGTTAATGGTCAAGTTATATAACAAATGAAATAATATAAACACTTTAATCCATTCATTCCTTATTCTATCCAACGCTACACTACTAGCGAGTCGCTAGGAATCAGAGACCGGCATAAATTAATTGTTTAAAAATCTTTATCGGATAGTTAAAAGAACATGTAAAATGTACTGATTGCCTAGCACAAAAGGAAACAAGTATGTTTTATCTTCGGAGTGATCACCGGATTCGATTAGAAAAGTTTGTTAGCGCAGCCCCTTCGGGGGTAAAATGTGGAACTCACATATGATTTTTCGTCTAATTCTACTAATACACAATACGTAAAATGTAAAATGTACTGCAAGACAATCGATTGGTAGAAAAAATGTCTTATTTAGTTGTTGCATGTGGTTCTATGGAATTTCGATAAAAAGAATTACGACAGATTTTTTTTTGCTGGGTATTTTATTGTCCATTTTCCATCAGAATTTGGACAACATAAAGGAAAGAACGAAAGTTTATGCGAAATTGATTGTTCTGTTTTTTTTAGTATTTCTTTATTCAATTCCTTTTTCATACTAGGAAGTACGGCCATAATCCACTCTCCCTCGACGACTCCCATGGAGATCCCCGCAAAATAACGAAGTCGCTGGGACGTCCCTGTCTTAAGTCCCAGGGGACTTGTCTGGGTAGAATTGATGAGATATCTAAATAAAAGAAACCTCCTTAATTTTTTTAATTTTTAAAAAATTAAGAATTTATTAGTAATCAGATATTTCATCCACTTTTCCCGGACAACTTCCCGGGGATTTGTCTGGAGACTCCCTGGGAATTCTTTTAGGGAGAGTTGACTAGGGGGATCTGATTCAAATGGTGATATAGATAGTACAAGGGGTCAGCTGCATGATATATTGAGACTCTGTCTTTCTATATAGAATTTTCATAATTGAAATTCTTTTTCCACGCAAAAATAGGTTTAAGTACCTTCCAATTTTTTGCATTTTCTAATCAAGAGATTTTTTTCTAGAATGAAAAAAATAAATCTATCAATCGATAGAAAATTTCACGCTCTATCAGTTTTTACAACAAAATTTTTTCACAGAGTCGATTTTCACCACCAAAACTTGTTTTTTGTGAGAACAGTGAGCAAAAACAGAAAATGTAAATTACCTCCTACAAACTCTCACTTATCACAATGTTTTATATATCATTGAAAAGAGCGTTCAAAATGGAAGAAAACGTTCTATTTGAAGTTAGAATATCACTGAGTTTTCATGCCCATCTTATTGAAATAAAGTTTTGAGAAACACAACCAGCTTGTAGTCTTTTTTATTCTTTTGACAGGAGAAAAATGCTGACTATTCTCACAAAAAAACAAGTTTTGATGGTGAAAATCGAGTCTGTGAAAAAATTTTGTTGTAAAAACTGATAGAGCGTGAAATTCTCTATTGATTGATAGATTTTTTTTCATTCTAGAAAAAAATCTCTTGGTTAGAAAATGCGAAAAATTGGAAGGCACTTAAACCTATTTTTGCGTGGAAAAAGAGTTTCAATTATGAAAATTCTACATAGAAAGACGGAGTCTCAATATATCATGCAACCGACCCCTTGTACTATCTATATCACCATTTGAATCAGATCCGTACCTCCTAGTATGAAAAAGGAATTGAATAAAGAAATGCTAAAAAAAAACTTGAACAATCAATTTCGCTTAAACTTTTGTCGTTTGCTTTACGTAACAGATGACTAGAAGAATGATGATTTAGTTCACGCGCTAACAAAGATAATCGAGGGTATTAAAAGATGATTCAATGTGATAACGAAAAGAAATACAAAATATTCGTCACATACTAGCAAAGAAAATGTCAAGGATATCGAACAATGACGTCGCTTCGATTAGAATACCAAATTAGAAAAAAGAATAGGAAGATGTTTGCTTGAAACAAATAGTGATATCACGACATTCACATAACTTGATGTTGTATCTGTCAAAATTTTACTAATTCAGTATGTTTCTATATATATTTTTGTGAATAATTATTGTCCAAATTCTGATGGAAAATGGACAATAAAATGTCCAGCAAAAAAACAAATTCTGTCGTAAATTCATAAGAATTTCGGCAATCGTATAAATTCGACAACCTTATCCAAATTCAGATGGCGAAATTCTTTTTGTCGAAATTCAATTTTACCTTGCATGCTTGCTAATGTTTGGAATGCATCATGGTTACCTATAATGGCGGGTGGGGTTCGTAATGGGGAGGGTTGAAGGCGGAGAGCCGCAAAAATCTTGCTTTTAAACTTACACTCACCATTTTCCTCGAAAATATATATGAGCTCGACAGAATTTGATTATAAGTTTAAGAGTACCTTTCATTCCAGATCTTTTTTTAATTAATAAGCCAGGTATTTGTTAAAAATCTTAACTTCACTTTACTTTCAAGTAAAAACACCATATTTTTAATTTGCGTTCCAAAGAGTTAAAGTTCAAATAGATTTTTTCATCGAAGGGATTTTTTTGTTTAGAACTTTTGTTTTAATTAGAAACAAATTTTAACAAAAGAAAGATTTATTGGAATTTTCTTCGGAAAAATAGTTTAAATTTTGACTTTTGAGAAAGTTAAAGTTTAAGGTATGCTTATTTTAGCTTTAAACTAAAATTCAAAGATTAAAGTTGAGGTACTCTGCTTTAAATCGAATAATTTCATCAGACTAATTTCAAAGTTATAGTATCACCAATAGTATGGGTCCAAACATTTTTGATGTACCGGGTTCGGGTCAGAGCGTAGCAATTTTAATCAGACGGGTCCGAGTTCGGATTCGGCTCTGAAAATTCTTGGACCCGATGGGCTCTAGTGGTAGGTAGAAAACGATTTTATATCATGAACATTAAATCTAGATGAATTTTTAGAAAAGAAAATACGAATGTATACCATCATCACTCATGAGATTCAAATTGATCTTGTTCAAAATATAAGCGTCTCAAATTCGATGACAGACTTTGAGAATTTCTTAGAATCAATTGTAGGTTAATTTACTTACTATTATTGCTCATATTCGATGGGCGAACAACATCGACACATGTTGAAAAGGCCAAAACAACTACAAACAATTTTCCTAATACTCTATCCATATCTAATCGATTGAGAAGTTTTGATACACCCTCAAAACTATCAGATCCATATGTGCGCAAATTAGCACGACGAAATGCATAATTACCATAGAGATCACCGTCACGTAAGATTAATAGACCACTCGTACTACCAACATTATGAAGATTACGTTCGATTAACAAGTTTCTATCATGAATGGACATCATAGTAAAATCCGGTATACGCTCAAGAAACGAATATATCGATCGATAGATTAAACCCAGCATTGCTGCCAAAGTAGCTCCATCGATTCTCAAACGTTTCTTTGGTGGAAAACTTGATTGACTAAGTGAATCCAAAATCTTTAGTAAAGGCGAGCTTTGATCATATGCATGAATGGCATTCGATAAAATTGACCATTGCTCGAATGATAATTTTGAACGGTCATTATTAAGCAAATCTAGTCGACGAATAAGAGGTGGAGTAATCTAGCATAATAAAAAAATTCTACGTAGATTGATTTTTGACAAAAGATTTCATTTCAAATAACCTGTTTTCCTATTCGTTTCTTTTGAATTAGTCGTGAAGGACGTGTTAATTCTTTGTTCATACCAACTGCTAAACATTTCTTGAATCGACAAGACCGACAAGCATGCCGACTGTTTTCACGCATTTCACAATTTCCATCATAAATACATTTGTTAATAACCTAAATCAATGAAACTCATGTTTGTACAAATAAAACAAAAACAAATATAATTCAAACATACCAGATCAAAGTTTAGATTTCGACGAAAAAACATTTTACATGGAGCACAAGAAACGGAACCAAAACAATTACGCGCATTTTGGTCACCACATACTTGGCATAAGAGAGACGATCTTCTATGTTCAAACGTATTACCTGTAACTTTATATAAGAATAGATCACTATTATGATTCATATAAATTTTAATAATTGATCTAGAAGATTGAAAAGATCTTTTCAAGTATAGAACATAACAGCTATAGACTTACTCCCATATATGCAAACATAAATATTTATGNATTTAATCGGGTCCGGGTCCGGTTCCGGGTCTAACTAAAATTTAATGGACCGGGTCCGGCGCGGGAAGATACCTAGTAAACCGGGTCCGGGTCCAGGTTCGGGTCTGAAAATTTTGGACCCGGCGGACTCTAATGGAGGGTAGTTCAATTAACTACAAAACCGTGTGTATCTTCTCATCGTCAGTCTCAATCCTTTATTTGAACTGTGTCTTTTATAAATTGCCAACATTGTCGATAGCGCTGTGACGGACGATCCTTAAAGCGACGATTTATCTGTAGTTAAAACATTCGAGAAAAATATTTTCCCTAACAAATTTGTTTCTATACACGAGAGAGGGATCCAGGTGAATGAATCCGATATCGAATTCGACAAGATCTGATTGGATTCAACCAGCCTATAAAATCCGATGGGATTCCTGGTCACGGAACCAGTAACGGATCCGACGGAAGGAAGCATTTAATTAATTGACCATTAACTATCCCAGGTCGAAAAATCTGACATAAGATCTTATCAGATCTCACAATATGATTGTTCGACCTGGGTAGTGCCTCAAGTCAGCATTAGAGGGTAGTTCGAGTCGAGCGTTGGATCCGATGATTATCCAATGTTATTCCGACACTAGGGATCCGAATGTCATTCCACAAGTCGGAATCTGATAGGAATTCGTTGGTCCATTGGAAATTCATATAAAATCCAATCAGATTCCCATAAGATCTTATTGGGTCCAATTGTCGGAATGATCCTCCTGGGGAGAGAAAGCAACTGAATGAAATAAACGATAAGATTAATTATTTCATGTTAAGTATTAAAAAGTCATACTAATGTAAAGCTGAAGCTATGATATAAAAAATAAAAGTTGAAATATCTTCATTGAGTGGGCACTCCTATCTAAATACATTTTACATAAGTTCAATTGCTATATTACTCGGTCATCTTTCACTATAATCTCTGACTTGTTGATGAAATAAAGTTTCATAATAATGAAACGTGACTATAACATCATTAGAAGCATTCTTGACACGAACGTGCTGCATCTATTTTAGAAACACTTGAACAATTTTCTTCATCCCTAATGAGAGTGCCTGTCATTTTCCAAGTATTAGTACATTTAAAATCTAGTACACATTGTAAGAAATTCAGATTGAGCGTTCATCAGTAATTAGTAAAATTTTTCCAGAAAATATATCTTTATATAACACTGATCTGTTCAAATTTACGAGATTAAAATGTTATTTATAGAAAGAAGAGACTGACATTTATAATGAAACTGACTTGACCAGATTTTTCTTCTGTTCTTACAATTAACATCAACACATATGTTTGACTAAAAAATGTGCGATAAAAAGAACAGTATGAATCTTTAAACTTCAATAAAGAGAAAAATCCAAAAATATTCATTATTTACAGTCTTCATTGTAGAATCTATATAAAAATTTTGTTGTATTCGATTTCGCATAAATATTATACTGAGATACTGCTCTATGTTACTGGATTCAGTTGTCCTAGCATTTACAATGACTAACGATTTAGGTGATCGGCTTCTTTTATTCATCAAAACTTTCGTCTCATTAAAATGTTCTTATCATATTTCGAGAGTAATTCAAACGCAAGAGGAAAATTTGTATTGATGCTTCCAAGTCGAAATAATTCTGAATATTTTCTATTTATTTAATAGAAAATTTTTGATTATTGCTACTTCTTCAATTCCTCACTAGAATAGAAAAAAGATTTCCTTCTCAACAAAAACAAAAGGAAATCTCGTGGATTCAATTGTTAAGTTTAAAAGATTATTATTTGAAAAGTACAATTCACTGAAGCACTCATTTCAATTATGCCAGCTTTTGCAAGATCTCCATGGAATTAGATAGTTTTGAAGAGACTCATGAGGGTGTCGTGGTAAATACAATGACAAAACTACTCCAACTTACCTTGAAGTTTTTCTTTCTTTCCATTCATCTTGTTGAAACTGAAAAAGAAATGCTTCAAAAAAAAACTAGAAGACTAATTCAGCTTGGGCCATTGGATTATACTCGTTAGTGTAGTCTTTTTTTTTCTTAATTAAACATGTATAGATATTTACGGAAAACTATCGTGAATGCAATGACATATCTCAAGAAAATTAGATTTAGGGTTCTTTGTGTTTTCAGAAGACGTTCTTCATTGGATAGGGTGTGACGGCACACTCATTACTGATATTATCTTGGTGTGTGTTATTTCTTTTTTTAGCTTTCCTCTCTTTTTCTCTTGTTTTGCTTTTGCGCCTAATATTGTTAATATTCATATATAATTATTATTCTTCTCTTTTTTCTTCAAGCTTCTTCATATATCTCTCTTCTCTGAGATTTACCTACACTCATTCTTTCAATACATTTCACTCATCATTCGAGTGTATCTCTTCTACTACGATTTTTCTTCTTAATCAGAAAGAATCATCTTTTTAATTAATTGCATATTACTTTCTTTCAACTTGATTGTTCCATACAATCACTCCAACTCGTTTCAGCAATTTGCTTGTCGAGTTTTATTCTCATTTATTTTTGTTCATGGAATAAACTATTGAATCTTCATTCGACATTCAATACCATTTAGTTTTCATTGCTGTCATTCTACCATGACTAATTTATTGTAGCACTTGACATTTTTATTAGTTGCGTCTCTGCTCATTATCAAGGCGTTACACAGGGGCTTGGCAGTGTTTTATAAGAAGGTTAATGACATTAATAATCACTCTCTTCAATGAAGTTAGTCAAGACATGCCAAGCCAATTGTATCTGTTGTTAATGCTGCTTTTGGTGGATGTAGTTATTTTCAACAGTTGCCTCTACTCGGAGCTGTTTTGTTGTCTACATAGAAAATTTATAAACACTTGTCTCTTCTTCCTAGTTTTGTTTCAAAACAGACTTATCGTTTCAATACGCATTTACAAATGTGATAACGAAATTGAGCATAAATCAAAAGATAAAATAAAATGGCAATCAAATAGACTCACTTGCGAATAACAAACTGGTAACATTAGATAGATAAATAAATAGATACAGTATTAACGGTTAACCTTTTCAACCTAAATTAGATAAAGGCATCGTTGTTTATTCTGGCATTGATCATCTTCAATATTTGAGTTCTGTTTCACAATGAAAGAGAATTAAATCTAGAAAAAAAATTAAAATGACAATAACTTTTATATAATTACCAAAATATTTGACTATGGTCAGTACAATTGTCAGATACAATGTTAACATCGTTGGGCAGACATTTCAATCGAAGGACGCTATTTGAACAATCCAACGATAGAGTCAAAAAGAATCATGAGTAGCATATGCCATATCAACTATTCATGTGCAAGGTAAGGTTTCGTGCAAAGTAAAGTGCAATCAATTTCTATCTATATATTCTGTCAAGTAAATTTAAGAATAAAAAGACTTCTTAGTCAACTTTAGAATTACTTAAATTTAGATCAAGTTGAATCTATTTTGTAGTTGAAACAACGATTAAAATGATACTTGAGGATTCTCTAGGCGCAAAACACAATTACTCATATTTGAATTTTTCTGCACGTTAACAAATAATGTCAGTAAACTAGTTTATCGATATCTGAAATTCATCTAGTTAGACAGTATCTTAGAAGCTTTACATCTCTATATTAATCTTCATTTCTCATTTTTTTTAAATGGCAACTTCTTATTACTTACGAAAGAAGACTTACATAGCATTTCAATGTGTTCCTTTTACCCGAACAAAATATCAGCTAGGATTGACAGGTACAAACTACGCTTAAATCATGACATATTTATTCCTGCAGTTGTCAAAAAAAATTAAATGAAAACAAAAGCAGTGTAAATAATGTGTATTTAATCAAAAGGAACCTGTAAATAAGTTAAATATAAAATGAATTCAACTGCAATTAAATCAAACTAGTATTTTAACTTCAATTACGCAGAAAAATAGATTATATTTATCTCATATATAGTCGCAGATGTCATTCGCATGCTGAACGAATGAAGATCTTTACAGGTGCGAATATGACTACGTTTAGTAAATATATCGCTATTCTTTTTTGAGGATGTATTGTTTATTTTAAGAAGCCCATCTTTATCATTCCTCGTAATCTATGGAGCATTCTTTGCCGTTCTAATAATCCGTAGTAAGATGGCGCCTGATACTCATATTTTGTACTTGGACACTGTGACTTGTAGTATAGTTTGAAAGAATTACATGCAATAAGTACTCAACAACAAACTCAGAGTTTACCTTTCAAGAATCAATAGTGTCAATGCAACAAATGAAACTTAATTTCTTCATTCGAAGTGTTTTCTTCTGACAAGGAATTGTCAAGTAAAAATGTACAATAAATATTCACTGTGAGTATTTTATTTTTGTCGAATGTTGCAGTTTTTAGAAGTTATTTCCTGACATATTGTGTTTTTTCTTGTTTTCGCATCTAACTAATCAAATTAAATAGTCCCTGAGATTAAACAATTTTTCATAAGCAATGACAAATAGTATGCTATATTGCTCTGAAGATGTAAATTGAAAGGTGTAAACTGTAACTCTCCCATAAGAATAGCATTCATCATAATTCAGATATAATCCGGTGTATTAGAGTCTTGCATTTTTCATCTTGCCTGTAGTTCAAGTCGAATTATTTTTCTTTGTATTATTCATCCTTGTGCACGATTCATGGCACAATCGATAATTCAGCATGATTGCTTCATCGACAACACGTACGCCAACTGATATTCACTGGAAACACTAGAATGAAAAAATATGCATAAAAGACACGAATTGGTTTCATATGAATTCTAAGTTAACCGGATTATCGCTAGATTTTTCTAAATGAGCTTACTGAAAAATATCTCGGTTCCACGAGGTAAATATGTTGATGATTGCATGTCTGAAATCATTGCTTTCTAGACTCTTTCTTCAGTTCACATGCTCATAACTACTGCTATTACATGAATTGAACGAGGATTCAATCAAATCAATGTCCTTTACAACTTTTCTAAATAGGTAATTCCATAAGAAAACAATCACGCGTACAAAAACAGGAAACCGATTCTGATGAAAATTTCAGGGTTTGTAGAGCTTTTGATTCTAAGACCTTCAATAAAAACATTTTCGTCAAAAAGTTTTGAACTGACGCGAAGATACGTTCAAAATACTAAAAGCAGTGAAAATAAAAATAAAACTAAGAAAAATATTTTTTTACAGATTTTTACACGAACGCAAGGTTCAAAATGAAAATGAAAACCATATTCAGATTTCTCAGGGAAAAGTGCATCGAATCATGTTCATTTTAGAGCCAGTAATCAAAATAAAAGTGTCAGAAACATTCTGTGAATGAACAGCACCAACACAAAAAAGAGTGTTATTTTCAGCATATTTGTTTTCACAATTACTAAAAAAAAGGCCGGATTGCTGGCGATGGTGGCATACCGCATTTCATAGAACGTCACTTGCTCTACAATCCTGATGATATACAATATCCAGTGCTTCAAAAACACACGAAATATTTGATGAATATTACGAAGTACTGCCTTTTACATGTTTCTCCAATGAGTAAATTCATCGAACTTCCACTGTAGTGACATATGATTGACGCTTTTGAACTGAATTCGATTCAATACATCTGGTGGAGGAAAGATTTCTACGTCTTCGGGCTCAAACCGCTTTGAGAAATATTGCTCCACTCTTGAGATGGTGACATTTTTCTAAGGACACTATCTACTACTAATGTTACAGACGTTCCGCTGTAACTTAAATCAATTCACAAAATAGAAATTTACCTTTCTATCTAACCAATCAACAACCAATTTCGTATTTTCGATTCCTAATCTGAATCTTAATCTTCTTTTTATTATTCCTTTTTTCTTTCTATTTATACTGTACAACACATCCACATGTGCCGATATTGATTGCACGCTTCGATGATTCTCCTTCCTCTTCCTTCTGTTCTCTTTCCATTGGTGTAATATCTCTCTCTCTTGTCTCTCTTCTATCTCTCTCCTATATATACGTGTGTTATGTATGAAGTTGTTACACTCTAGAGATGTCAGATGACACAATATACCATCATGTCGACGGACATAGGCGACACTCTCTAGTTGTGTCGTTACACTCTGGATATGTGGATAAACGAATAAACATCATTGCCGTGAGTGGCTGTAAGCTACTCCACCTCTATCCAGTTTGTCAATACGATATAAACTCAACAGAGTCTTATTCATCGTTACACCACACACCCTTAAATTTGCATGATTTTGAAGCATCTATTACATGGTTATTAGATTTTAAACATCGACATCGAATTTCTAGTCGAAAGATAACACAATTAGTTACACTAATAGCACATCGAAAGTAGAGACGAAATCAATCAATCAATCAGCTAATACTTTTGTTTTGGAAACAGACAAATCAATCGAAAACCACAACTCTACCGAGGTACTCAACACTAACAAAGCCAGTATTAATTTGGAACTTGTTGGTAATCGAACATTGACTCATATGGGAGAACAATCTACATGGTTTTCAGATCGGTCAACTAGCAACACTACTCATTCCTGTACCATACAAAGTACTAAAGCGTTGAATGGAACTGTGTTCGGTCCACTTTATCTTTGTTTGAAAGAACCATCCGGTCGCATAAGCGATAGAATAAAAAAACCTTATTTAAAGCAAAAAATATTGTGCTTGCGTGCTCGAAAAATGATAAATTAACACATTCTCTTGTGACTTATTGGCGTGACCATTGCTTAGTGCCAAATCTTTCTTCAAAAGCTTTACTACTTGTGGATAGTTTTCCAAGTCACGCTAATCCAGAAGTAGATAAAGATTTGAAGAATTTTGAATATCGAGTAATTCCACCAAAAACGACTTCTTTTATTCAACCACTTGATATATATTATAATCGACAATATAAAATGATTCCACGACGAGTCTACGATCATGTGAGAGTTGGTGAAATAGATATTAATTTGGTAGAGCGTAATAATATTATTACGCTACAGCCATTGGTACATTCATAAATCTGTTCAACAGTTTTTCAACCTATGATAAAATATGCGTGGCACAAAAGTAAATTCTTGAAAGATGATCCTGGTTCATTTCAAAATGTTAAACAGATTTGTTTCAGTATTGAAACAGATAAATGTTATGTACAATATTGCATTGATGGTCCAATGATAAGACATTCATGGTGTGCCGATATAAGCACTCGGCCTATCCTAGGCAATGTACATAACGACTTTCTCCTCATTGTCATGTGTATTCTNTATTCTATCTTCCTCTTTGTCGTGTTCCTTCTCGTTCTCTCCGGTTGAGTGACGCGCCCCGGAGAAAGAAAGTGTATCTATAAAAGGAGAAGGATGATTGAAATAAAAGAGTTCGATATCACGATAAAACATTCTTATCGTTACACATGGTGCCAGCAAGAAGTTTGCTTTTCTCATTTTTTCTTTGCTATCATTATCATTTAGATATTTTTACAATCTTTCTTCGACTGGTCATTTAATTTTTTTTCTATTTGTACTCTTATTTTTATTTATTTCCTTAATAAATAACGTTATATTTATTACTAATTTTATCGTTTTTTCTACATTAAAAGTCCGAAGTAGAGTAACCTTCCGGGGCTCCTCAATAAGAAAAAAGACCACACACACCAA
>OENM01001828.1:362-20197 GCA_900239745.1 Rotaria magnacalcarata | reverse complement strand
TCAAACTTTTACATATAGAGAGCGAAATAAATCTTCATGAGAGAAAACTCACCTGGTGAACTATTTATTTTACCCGATATCGGTGTTAGATCCATATGAGAAACAAGTGACCACGCATTCAATAAAATTTCACTTGACCATGATGCTCCTCTCGAGGCAATATCAATTACGGAATTTAATGCTAAATTTTGTTTCGAATAAAAACTTCCTGTAGATACGTCGAATGCAGTGCTAAAATCAGTGCAGTATAAACCAGAATTGATAGTTGTAAAAAGTGACGTTGTACATGCCGCTGAAGAACTAATGCAAGTAATCGAAGCTGTTATTGAATTTGTTGTATCATTGTAAGATCCCAATGTATTAATAGTAGTGTCATTACAAGCATATCTACTGAGCGCCCACGAGTCTCGGTATGTTATTATAACTTGAACAGGACTCGATAATGAATACGAATTTACCGGTCTCCATGATATGCTACCACCTTTATAATGATCTGCTAATGAACTATAGAGTAATGAGAGAAAGAATATAATCCACGTCTGAATCAGCATTTGAAATAGTAGTGAATGAAAATGAAAGAAAACAGTTGATACTATTCTTTTGAAAAATATTGAATAAAAAAAACAGTAGAATATTTTCTGGCATCGTACTTAAATCTGTCAACTGAATCGAATGAATCAATAAGAAAGGAAAAAAAATCAGTCTTTGAGTAGTTTCTCACAACAGAAAGTTCTATGCTTTTTTTAAATAAATGTTTGTGTAGATGTATTATGACTGCTTTGGTGAATGAAATTCATATAATTTCGAATGACATATCTTGAGAAAGCATTTAGAAGAAAATAAAAATGTAAATTATATGCGAAACACATAATTATAGAATCAAAATCAAACATTCGATCGTGACCTTTCCTTCCTAAGTTACTCATCATCAACAAGCTATGCATTGATATCATTTAAGCTTTTTGAGAAGAATATCCTTGACGGATAGATAAACTCGTGAACAAAGATTTACTCAGTAACAATAGATAACAGAAATGCAAAATCTGCATAAATAATCGCATAGTTTTACGTGTACATGATAATGTCAGATTAAAAAGATTTCAATTTAATACGTAAATACCGTAGTCTTGCATGCTCTTGCGACACTACTTGATTAGATGATCAACAAAGAAGAAGAATTTCCATTTTTTTTTGTGACAAGACACAGAACGTAGCCGAAATCATGGAAAAGGTTTTAGAATAAAAGCATATGCAATGCTTTCCTCATTCAGTTAGCTCTTCATGCATAATACTGTCAGTACTGATTTTTTTTTCGCTTTACTCAGTGTTTCTTTTCTCTCTATTTTTTCGAACCGATAAGAAAGTTTCGTGATTTTAGACGAACCAATTCAAAGCAAGACAATAGAAAAATATATTTATTTCAGTGCACAGAATTCAAGTCAATTGATATTTCTAGCTATGATGAAGATGATTGATACAACCTCATGCGTTGAAACCTGCTACATGAGGTCTATAATATTTCCCAAGCACAATGTTCGAACAAAAAGAAAAAATAATTATCAAAACTTAAATTTCAACACTATCACTTATTGTAAATGATTAAGTCTGTAGAAGCAATAGGAACAAAAACGTAGCTAATTCCCACAGTTACTTTAAAACGCCACCTTTTATATCAGAATTTCATGAACAAAATATTCATTAGATATCCACGAGAACAAATCGTTCACAGCATTTAAAGATGCTTTTTCATACAAATTGAAACGATGTTCAAGGATAGTAACACCAATACACGCAGTTATTTGTAGGTCATATAAACAAAATCACGTAGAACTTCAATTGTATCACAAAACTAATTTTTGAAAATATATGCGTATTCATATCTATGTTTCTGATATAAATCTTCAAAGCGAAACACCAAGTATAACGAATTCTAGTAAAAATTATTTTTTTATATTTCATCGATTCGTTATGTTCTTCTTTCTAATTTTGTATAGATAGGGAAATAAATATGACCCAATACCAAGCACTGGTGGTTCAGTGGTAGAATGCTCGCCTGCCACGCGGGCGACCCGGGTCCGATTCCCGGCTAGTGCATATTTTATTATTATTATTATTATTCTCATTTATTTTTTGCAAGTCCTTCTTACATTCGTGTTTCATAGAAATCCATAAATAAAATAAATCATTTTTAATCTGTTCTTGTTTGCTATATAATTACAGTTCATTTTATTTTTCTGATGGCTCACTGATATACTTGAAAAAGAAAACGAAAGAAAAAGGCATTAAAACATTAGAAGATAAGCCAAGAAGAAAAAAACAAAAGCAAAAGAAAGAAGCACAGAAGAAGAAAAATAATATAACATCATCACGATGTTGCAACAGACTGATGAAGAATATTGGTTGTCGATGTTGTTAACGGATCTGTATTAATGCCAATAGTTTGTTTTGTAGGTGAAACAATCGGTGAGGGCTGCGATGAATGTCTATTCATAAGACTCGCAATGGACGGTAATGGTGAAATCTGTTGTTGCTGTTGTTGTTGCAAATGTGAAGTTGTACCTTTCGTAAACATATCAACAATATCATATCGAATATCCGTTATAGTCGTTAAAGATAATGTATCTTTTGTTCGTGAATTCATATTTGTTAATAAGTTACATGGTTCATTAAGATGAAGATGTCTTGCAACATTAAAATCAAGTAAATTTTCAGAACGAGATGTATTATTATTATTATTATTAGTAGTAGTAGTAGTAATATTGGTATTGTTATTTATTGGTAATGAAGTTGATAATGTTTGTAAAAGATTTGTAGTTGGAATTGATTGTAATTTTCGTTTTGATGGTCTTGGTCTTTGACGTATTGTTGATTTACGATTATTCACTATGGTTTTTGGATCGATCGAATCTATAGAAGAAGGAAAAAATAATAAGAATCCTATAAGAGATAATGATGAAAAATATAATTACATGAATTTATTTTTATTCCATGCAGATTGTGATTGACTATTACATCAATAGGCTTTTTATTTAGGTGAGAACACTGATCAAGTTCATCATCATCTTCATCTAATGTTCGATACATTTCAGCTTCAGAAGCTGTACGTGTTGATGTTGAATAATCAATATCAGAACATGTGTCAAGCCATGTATCAACATTATGTCCTTCGGAATTTAATTCAGTTTTAAGACAACCAAGGCGATCTTGCAGTTCAATACTACGGGATGTTAACGAGGCAATTTCTTGTTCATATTTTCGTTCTTTTCGTGTTAAAGTCTAAATAAATAAAATGGAACTGTTTTTTTTTTAAATACAAAATCAAATAGATCAGCTATAGAAGATTTAGTAGGACATTTGAGAAGATCGGATTCTCTACTTTATTTTTATGATCAAAATAAAGAATTCCTTTAATACAATTAAACATAACATTAACAATAATATCATAGAAATACACCATAATCTGTTTTTTAATTAACATTACTCGAATAGTATACTGCTGTGCTGATGGGAATACTAAACATATAACTGTCGGCAAGGGATAGATTAATGTACGTTATATTACAGTATAAATCCATCGAAATATACGTTTTTTCCTCTTTACGGAATTTTTCTCAGTGCCCTAGGAAACATTGAGAATCATCTCAGCATCGGATTCAAGCTCGTTAGAGAATTATAATATGTATCTTCAACATTGTAGTAAACGAAGAAAAATATTTAATACTCCAGGAGATCTTATGTTTTGTCAGAAAAGAATAATGTCAATTAGATATAAAGCAAGATTTTGAATGGATTCACACTATAAACGTTACAGTGGATATAACTCCTTGTATAACAAATGAAACCATATGGAAAATAAATTTCATTTAAGACTCAACGTTATAAACTGCCTTTAAAAAACTAATCAGAGATGAATATAAATGCGATTCAAAGAACTATCGATCGATTGCTATTAGGCAACACTCGTCTAGCTCATACGGAAATTTCGAATACGTCATTCTCCTATAGACGACTTATCGAGGGATTTTTCAAGATGAATATTTATGAATCGTCATCTCTTTTTCGGAATTTATTTAAATAAATCTTGTTTTTTATACCTGAATATATTTAATAGCTAGATTGAGTACTTGAAGATTGGTAATTTTTCGATCACGTTGACATGGAACTTCTGCTTTGAGGCTATCGAAGCAGTCTTTTAAATGAGCTCGTCTAAAATAGAGACAAAAATAATAATTATTTTATTAGTAAATTTTAATTTTCAAAAACTACCTTCTAGCCTCTTTTGGAGATACCATAGGAAACAAAAAAAACAAAAAAGATAGTGATATATTTAGTCTGGCTCTAATATTTGACTATCATTTTATTCGATAGAGAAAAAAACCAATGATAAATTTTTATTTAAATACTTTCGTTTTCTCTCAGATAAATATAATTATAATAATTTAGATTTTCTTAACACCCAATTATGCATATACTTATTTGCTTAAAAGATGGCGCTGCTTACCGATGTTTTTCTAGTCGATTGTGGATTTCACGATCACGAAAACAAGTTGTTTGATTACTAAAATAAAATAAAATTTATTCAATGGAAAGTTGACTCTAGAAGAAATTCTATTCTTACCGATTTGATATTTCATGCTTTCTATTAACATTTTGATTATTCGTATCATCATCATCGTCATCGTCGTCATCATCATCATCGTTTTGATCTAATGACAAACGTTGTTGAACAAGATGATTATGATGATGGAAATTTAGGTTATGATCAACTTGAAGATATTCATTGATATGATCATTTTTCAATAAGGATGTTGTTGATGATACTAAGGTAATTGGTGTCGTTGTTGTTGTTGTTGTGGGATTTGTATTGATTGTTGCTGGAGATAAAACACTTGTAGGAACATTATTATTATTATTATTAATTGGAGTATGGTGGTCGCCTAAAATAAATTCAATAGGAACATTAACCAATGAAAAATCAATAAACATACAATAGCAAATAGTTGTCATTTAGATAGGAATAAGTAGGAATAAGTAGGTATCTTGTGACGATCTCTTTTTCTCTCTTGTTATATTTTTTTTTCAAAATCAATCACTATATATGTACGACCGTCTGTCCAGCTCAATAATAATCGAACCGTTAGATAAAAGATGACGAAGGAAGGAAAAGGAAATGAACATGACATACACATGCCTATGTCTGTTTCTTGTCGATCGACTAAGAAACATCTATACAAATTCAATCTGTTTTTTTTGTAGATTAATATTTTCGAGAACAACTTTATACTTTTTTTTGGTACACCTAAATATGTATATTTTTTTCTCATTCTGTTTCTCTAGGTGAAAATAGTATTCAGCTATCGAACTAAAAGCTTACTTATCAATGATATGAATTCGTATTGCATACTTCCTATATATAAATAGAAGAAGACAAACCCCGTCCTTGTCTTATTATTAAAAATGGGTGTAATCGACGATACAAAAAGAAGAAGAAAAAAACTGCATTGGATATTCAAATCGACGTGCGTCACACATGAGCGAATCTTGCCTGCTTTCAACTATTACTCTCATCATAGGTCGATACTGATAACGAGCATGCACGAAAAGCTGCTGGCAAATACTATCATAAAATCGATCATATGCATAATCACGAAAACAAAAGACTATTATTGATTAAATATTCAACAAAAAAAAAACTACAGTAACGACAAAAACTTTATTCGCTAAAAAAGAAATGGAATAGTTTTATATAAAATATTTTCTATCTGTTCTTTTTTGTTTTTATCTTCTATATGTTTACATGAATTGATTGCTAGCCACGTGCCCGTTTCATTCATTACATATATATATATATATGTGTATAATATTGATATCTTTCGTTTTTCTACTATCTCACGAAAGGAAATAAACTGAGTTTTACTCACCTCTGTCTAAGCGTTTTTTCGGCGGTATTGATTGTTGATTTTCTAATATTTGTGCTGCTTGTAGCAGCGTTTCAATATTCATCATTGGTGAAGAATTCTTTTCGAGAAAGATATTGAATGATAATGATAATAATAATGATGGATGAATAGATGGAGCAGGGTAAGTAAAACGAAAGAAAAAATACACATGCACAGCCCCCCACGGGCACAAAAAAAACAGAAAGTAATGAAACTAAATTCTATTGAAGATTGAATGAAAATTTGCTGCTGTCGTTGTTGTTTCTAGTTTTGCTGCTGCTGCCACTGCTGCCATTCGATTCTTTCAGCTGCGCAAAGCATGTAGTTGTCGACTGTCGATCGGTCGGACGGCGCTCATGATGTTGGCATTGTAGAAGAAAAAGAAGAAGAAGAAGAAGAAGGAGAAAGAGAAGAACGTGCGCGGGACCACGCACACCCAAGAAAAAGAAAAACGGGAGACGACGCCAACAAGCAATGAGGAGAGAGAAAAAGAGGGCATAAAAATACAAATGACGACTTGCTTATGTGTATATATGTGTGTATCTGCGCTCGAGAATCGAGAGAGAAAAAAAAAGACGTCGACACACATACACAAAGCCACGAAACAGTGTGCGTGTCAAACAAAAAATAGATACGAGGAAAGGAGAGGAAAGTGATTGTGTATGCGTGTGTCTGTATGTGTCGGAAGAGGGAGAATTTTCACGTGTGTTATGTGTGCACCAGTTTTTTTGCTTTTCTTTCTTTTGATTGTCTTGCAGACGATGAGAAAAGTGAGAACGAGTAACTCGTGTTTGATATGTATGCGACAATAAAATAAGAATTACATGCAACTAAGAACGAAAGGAAAAGAATAAAAAACAAACACATGGAGCATAAAATAGAATAAGAACAAAAATGAGTATTTACAATTTCTTTTCTCTTTTTTTTACCTTGAATTTTTACATTTAATATTGATGAAACTCGACAGGGTTTTATGGCACAGCTTCTTTTTTACTAGACATTTATTTTAGCGTTTTTTGACAATCAAATTGTTGTTAACAATTATAAGATAGCAACAATCATTTCAATACTGTCACGAAAAACTGTTTCTTTGTATTCTTTTATTTTCTCAACAACTGTTTATGAATTCATATACAAGCGCATGAAAAACTCAGCGTTCTTCCGTTTCTCCTTATGTTATCGTTCTTTTTCTTCCTTGCCAAATATCACAACTCCGCATGTCACCAAGAATAAAAAGTTGGCGTCACTAAAACGACATGACATGCAGTGTCTAGAAGAAGAAATTTGAAAAAAGAGAAACTAATTTGTTTTATCGCTTCACCATGGTTGCATTGATATCAGTAGACTTTTTTTTGTTATTTTTCACCAGTTTATCATTCATTATGACGACTGAGAAAGAAAGAAAAAATGGAAGCTAAAGCTATAAATCAACTCGATTGCTATAAACAGTTATATGGAATTATTTTAGTTTTCAATCAGTTTATTATTAGTAGCGAGAAGAATCTTTTTTTCCCCGCATTGCCGAGTTGAATTTCTCCGTGAGAACAAGAAAAGGCTTTATCAATATTATATTAAAGTTTACATAGTAAACATAGCGAAAGAAATCAATGATTAAAATATTTCTTGGCTTGATTATTTCAAATATACAAACAGTTACCTGAGAATGAAACGTGACGTGCGAGAATTACTTTCGTCGTTATGAGTTTAAATTTAAAACAATAATAAAGAATATCTTTACATAGTTGACGGAACGAATGATAATCTTCATACAGAAAACTAAACGTTTTTTGCAAGCGGGAGATCTTAATAAGAATCTTAATTTGATTAGTAACAAACGAAATATTTAATAATATATTTAACTTATAGCCAGGATATGATCAGATCAGAATGAAATCACAATCGTTTCGTACTCGATTAGTATTATGAACAATTTATTGAAGTTTTCGGTCTTTGAAATGACAAGTCAACTAATTTCAGGTGCCTTTTTGTTCGAATTATACAATGACTGACGTTGTTCGACTTCGTATTCGGGCTAGGATTAAGTACTGAAGAGATTATCGGAAGCTTTAAAAGATTCTGACCATAGTCTACTGATGGCTTTCGTAAAAGCAAAGATTTCTTTTGACGTAAATTTTGCTCATAGGCACATTCTATGGTTTACCAGACATCGCTGAAAATTACAAAGAAAATAAACATATTGTTCTCAAGATATTCTCATAGAAGAACATAGTAATCCGGTGTATTCAGAGGCTAAATATCTCGAGAGACATAATCACTTTCTTTAAAAACATTCTCACAAGTATGTAATCCCTAACCAAGGTAACTATAGACGAAATTCGCCGAATTACACATATTATCTTCTACAATCGATGAATTCTATTCGTTAACCTATTTGATTGGTACATAGAATCTCTTTTGTCAGTTCTCCACGATATGTTGATTTCAAGATCTCAAAATTCAATAAAATAGTCATAGCTCCGACTCGACACGATCCTGCCCTAGTCGTACTTTCGAGAAATATTTTCATTTGTGTTATTCATACCTATTCGTACAGCTGATGTTTTGGAGAGAAAAAGATCCATTCATTGAACATATAATTACAACCAAGTATACAGATCGATAGAGAGAATTCCCAGATCTCTGCCACTTCTATCATATTCGAAATCCCATCGTTAGCTATTGAAGCGCCTATGTGTATTGTGTTTCGATGGATTTTCTATTAACTAAAGAATAGAAATTTACCATAGAACAAAAATTCATCATGCTAAATAATTACTATATCAATCAATATATCGTTTGTTTAAACAATCGATTCGCATTATATATCAATCGGAAGATGAACTATTGTGTGATGTATTCATGTGCTGACTTCTATTGAACTCGGGGAACTTTTCTTTCTAATCATTCATTGAATAGATTCATAAGTGCATCTATTTTTGTAACTATAGTCAATTAACATCGATATTGTTGTTGTTTTGCTCGATAATGTATTAAAGAATAAAAATTCATGCGAGTGTTGTATATCAAACTAGAATCCGGAGAACAAGAAGCTGGATAAGAGAGGGGAAAACACACAGCACACAGTTGCCTACAAAAAAACCAACAAACAAAAAAACAGAGTCAACCGTATAACAATAACAACGATAACAAAGTGTTCTCATCATTCTCCTCATTCATTTCTAATCCATATTCATAGCTTTAGCAGCATTAGATGGCTCAGCTGATGATTTAGGTACTTTGATTGTTTCATCAACGCTTAATATTAAACAAGCGGCTTCACTTGCTGCTGTTATAGCATTAATTTTAACAACGGCTGGTTCCCAAACAGCGGCAGCTAAATTATCGGTAACATCTTCGTGCAGAATATCAACACCAAACCAAATATTATCTACGATGACAACGAATGAATAGAATTAGGATGCAAAAATTCAAAAGAAAAATTTCGTTTTACTTTCAGTATGTTTTTGTCGAAGTTTGTTTAAAATATTTGTTGCATCAAATCCTGCATTTTCACATAATTGTCTTGGAATAACTTCGAAGGATTTTGCATATGCAGCAATAATCAATTGTTCTTTGCCAGGTACTGTTCGACTGTAGTCACGTAATGTACGACTCAAAGCCATTTCAATAGCACCACCGCCAGCAACAATCGAATCATTTTTAACAGCACGTCGCACAATCATAATAGCATCGTGTAAAGAACGTTCAACTTCATCAATAAATTGTTCAGCACCACCGCGTAAAATCATTGTCGCTGTTTTGGCTTTAGGACAGCCAGAAAATAGATTGTAACGTTCAGAACCAATTTGCATTTCTTCAAAAACTTCACATGTGCCTAAGACTTGTTGAGATTGATCCTCAAGATTTTCAACCGTTGTTATTATCGCACCACCACAAGCTTTTTGTGTTCGTCGAAGATCATCTTCTTGTACACGACCAGCACAAAACATATCCCTATTAATATTTATATATGTCACAGGGAAAACTTGAGAGAATTGTTTATTTGATTTATATTTGTAAATGATTTTTAATACTCATTCAGAATCGCCGAAAAAATTTTAAATGTTACGCAAACATTTGCTTTTAATAACATATCCACAATTATTATGCTAATTTGAAAATTATCGTGACTCATCCGCATTAAATTAAAAGAAAAAATTTCAAAAATTTCTTGTTTGATCCGGTATATAGAGAAAAGTGCTTCGTAATTCATGAGTAATCAACTATGATGAAAATGTTATACTAAGTTAAAAGAAAAAACTAAATAAAATAAAATTTTCTGGTCGATCATATAGAGAAAAATGGTGAATGAGTGATTTCTAATCAACTATAATAAAATTCTGCATTAAATTAAAAGAAAAACTTAAATAAAATAGTTTTTTTTCGTTTTTGGTCGGGCATATAGAGAGAAATGCTATATAATCATTTCATTAAATAATATACGAGTAATTTTTGTTTTGATTTCGTAAATTTGAAAAATAATTTTGCATTAATTGAAAAAGGAAATAATCTAATAAAATTAAAGAAATGTTTTTCTTTTCAATACTATTTTTAGTTGTAATTACATAAGATGAGCCTTGTTCTCGCATTCAACATTTCACATATAGTAGCTGCTAACCATACATCGCAGTGTCCTGATAAATCCCAAGGGGGACGTCCTTTGAAACTAATTTTTTCGCTGAAATCCTGACAAGCGCTGCGATGTATGCTGCTAACTGATATTGTAAAATTTTTACTGATTATCTCTTTTTGCTTTGTACTAGCAATAAGATCTAACTTATGATTTTCAAGGTTTTTAATAAAGAGAAAATTAAATTAAATTGATTCTTCTAAATTTACTAAAGTTAGGAGAACAATTATCTCTTTGAAAATTAGATCGTATAGCTCTAGAACAGGTTTATAAATTTATTATCATGTCATCGTTTCAGTAATTGAACCTATTTACTAATACTATTTGAAGTATAGCCTATATCGAAATCTACATCTTAGATTGAAGCTAGTTTTTTTCCGCACTATAGCGAACTCTACATCTTCCGAAACAAGATATCGTTCTCAATACGCAAAGTTACCTAATTGTGCATCCTCTTCAAACATATACGATTTATCTTGCCGATACCCATCCAACTATTAAAATTTATATTTTCAAGTTTTACTTCACTTTGTGTCTTAGAAACTCTATTTATCGTAAACAGTTTTTTAATTTTTTCATTGGATGCTATATTAGATTGAAATTTAAAAAAAGTATGGTTTAATTTTGCCTAAAACTAAATTCTGTCTGACACATATAGGTGTTTGTCATGATTAGATAGATCTCTTCGAGTTAATAGGGAAACTAAATGTTGACCTTGAGAGTAGAATAACCTAAAAATCATGGAAACCGTAAAAAATTGAGTCCTGTACATCGCTATAAAGATTTATCAGATATTTTCGGTGAGGTAGGAAAATACTAGCGAAGCCAATAATGAGTTTATTGCTGCAGACGCAGTGGTTTTTTTGTGGTATAGTTTCCTCTAGAAAAATAGACTTGAAGTTTTCGCTCTTAGTTATAGTGATGGAGGCCTATTTCGTATTGTAAAATTTCAAGTCGAAGTTCAAAACTCAGTTACAAGATACTCGAAAAGTACAAAATCTTCATGGCAATCTGCTAATTGTACTCGACATGATGTGTCTTGTTGATTCGAGTCCAAAATATCGATTTATCATTTGCAGAACGACTCTCTTCTAAAAAAAAACACAGTTAAAAGTATTACACAGCAATAGGAAGGATGTAACAATGATCGAATTCAATATTATTCGAACTATGATATTCTGATAATGAACACTTTGGAATTGACACAATATTTTTCAAAAAGCATCTATCTATCCATATCATGAGTAAAGTCAAAAGCTGCAATAGCAAGATTGGATGCTGTAGACTATACTTCTTTCAACCTTTTAAATTCAATTTTTAACTAAGATAACAAAATCTGTTTGAGAATTTAAAAAAAAAGAAGTTTTTACCGATCAGCAAAATACTGAGTAGCAACATCGCCAATAGGTAATTTTGAAAGAACAACTTTAACACCAGCTTTATGCAACTTATCAAGTTTATTATAAAGAATTGACCATTCAGCATCAACAATTTTTTGATATTCCTACACAAAAAGAAATTTTAATAGGTTAAATAATAACGATTAAAAGCAATCATATTACAGTAACATTGTCAAGACGAATTTCGGCATTATCACGTTCAGCTTTCAATTCAAGTTCAATATTGAGTAAGGCTATTTGAGGTTTTAAAAGTTTTTTTTGTTGCATTTCAAAACCAGCATAGGAAAATGTTTTCTTAAATGCAACGCCAGCAACAATACGTGATTCCTAAAACAAAAGAGATCAAAGAAATAATTTCTCTTCTAATTAAATAATTTCTCTTCTTACTTCAAGTGATCCGCCTGTAACTTTTTTAATACCAATCCTAGAGGAAAAAATCGATTTTTATTTTCACTATAACAATAGCTAAAAGAATTATATACATATTCAATGGAAGTAATTCATCTAGCATAAGAACAGCATCAACAACCATTTTTGAAAAAAACTCCCGTTGTCGGGCGATCAATTTTGAACTTAATGTTGTTTGAGCACATTTTTCAAGCAAAGCTCGATGTTCTCTAGAAACGGCATACTTTTAAAAGTTTTTAAAACTTAACAATATTCAACTCTTACTTAGCATCATCGGCTTTAACATTAACAGCGATTTCTTTTATTTTCTTGATCGCTAATGCTGTCGCCTTTCTTATAGCACGAATAATAATAGTTGGATGCATTCCATCTTCGATAAATGTTCTTGCATTTTTTAATAATTCACCTGTTAGCAAAACAACGGATGTTGTACCATCACCAACTTCAGCATCTTGAGATTTAGCGATATCAACAAGTGTACGCGCGGCTGGATGAATAACTTCAAGGAGTTTAAGAATGGTGGCGCCATCATTTGATATCGTTGCTTTACCACGATTATCAACTATTAATTTATCCATACCCCGTGGACCTAATGTCGTACGGATAGCTTCAGCAACAGCTTGACATGCGCTTATATTTGATAAAACTTGAGATTTGCCTTGGGCCGAATCAGTACCATCTTTGAGAATAATTATCATGGGTTGCATGTTTTTGTTCGTTTTTTTTTGATTTTAAAAGAAAAATTTAATCTGAAAACTGTAAATAAATTATTTAATCTAGTAAAACTAAGATCTTTTCGACGAGTTGACCTCGCAACAATCAACGAAACAAAACAATCGAACTAAGATCTTTCATGATTTAAGATATAAGACTAAGCAACACATATCGATTGACGAAGATATAAACAAGGTAACTAATGAAATTCAATTGGATTCCTTAATAAAATTATTATAGGCTATTAACAAATCTTAGAATTCTGGAATATATATATTAGAAATTATTAAATTGTTTGGAATTTAAAATAAACTTACTTTTATTTATTTATTTTTCGTACGCAGATGTCGTTGGTAACAGTAGTGTCCAGATAAGATTTGCTAGATCGAGCTACTGCTGCTCCTGGCGATAAGAGAGCACAACTATAGATAGCCATACTATTTTACAGTATGTTACAAACTATAGGCGATACACGGGAAGGCTTTCTTTGTCCACAATGTCATCAAGACATGGGAAATCTGGAAATGCTACAAGTACATTTTCAAAATGTACATATGAAGCAATCTTCAACTGTTGTCAAAGGTATTTCATTGCTCTTTGAATTTGTATCATCAACTATGAGTAATGCAGAACAAGTAAATAAATTATCAATCGGTCTGAATTCGAAGTATTTCTTAGGTTTATTATCAGTGGTAGATTTTGGGGAAGAAAACCATCATAGTGAAAAAAAGCGTCTTCGAATTCTAATTAGAGATCCTATTGAGTCCTTTTTTTAGGGGTTTCATGCAAACAAGTCTTGTCGACTTCGTTGAAAGAAGGAAAGATATTTCCCCCGGTGCCCTCTCTAAATCAGGTCGTCTTCGTTAATATCACATTTCACTGTTAAGCGTTAGTGCGAATTTATTGCTCTGTCTCAGATAAATCCTAGTTTAATAAAACTGATTATTTTAAGGTTTGTTTTCATTTGCAAAACAAAAATTAAAAAGTGTTCAAAATAACTTTCAAAATTCTAATGAACCATCGAAAATTTATTCACAATACTTTTCATTTGATTCACATGATTATCATTCAAAAAAACAATACATGGGATTTACTCGTTCACATTATACTTATTTTCAAATTGTACGAAAAGATAAACTCCATGAAATATATACTAAAACACAACAGCTTTTACTTCGCTTGGAATTATTAACGAATATCAATGAACATATACCACCCAATGGAAATACGAAAGAACGTCGAAGTATAACAATTGAAATTCATTTTTTAGCCATGGAATTGTATTTCTAAACTATTTTTTTATAGAATACGAACAAGGTATTATTCCATGGATGGAAGATTCTGTGGTATCAATTTGTAGCTCATGTTCGGCATCATTTGGTTTCTCTAGACGAAAACATCACTGTCGACTAGATGGATTGGTTATTTGTAATCAATGTTCACGGTTTATTTTATTTTCCATCGCTCGTAAGTGTAACATGAGAACGTCGGCAGCGAATTAGTTACTAATTAGAAAAAAGGGGTACCGAAAGGAAATAACAAAAAGGTCACTAGAGTGTGCTGAGTAGGGCAGTTCTTATAATTATGTTCAATATATTCGTTGATTACAGTTCGTAATGGATTGCGATGCTATACTCGTTACCAGAGCAACGTAGAAACCATCAACTACTCTATTAAATTATTCTGTTAGTTATACTTTTCGGATGCAACGTTTACTAGTATACTACACGTGAAAGTAACATATTTGAGTTCTTTGCTTTAAAAATGCAGCCGTAATAAGATTCTTTCTTTCTGATATTATTTAATTATTAGGACGTATTGTTGATTCGAATACATCATCCACCAATAATAGTTTTACAATTCAACAACTGATGAATCTAAAAACGATAACTTCATCAACAATTATCAATAATGCATCAAACGAAGATCATCTTCGTATTTGTATGTCTTGTGCAAGATGTTTACAAAATTATTATCGTCAAATATTTTTCAAGAACATTCCAAAAGATGAAATATTTCATTATTATGAAGTGAATGTATTGATAGAAATTCGACTTATAATTATAATAAATTCCTTTAGAATATTATTCAAGCAAAAAAGGAGTACACTCAAGTTCAATTAACATACGTCGCCATTATCGATTCGATCTTGTAAGTAATTCTATTCGATTCAATACTCAACACTCAAGAATTAATCTCATGTTGAACAGAAGTGGAAATACAAAATATCAAATCAAAGACGCTCAACAAGTATATCGACAGCTGAGTGTTAGCTATGAAAAAATCGATTCTACATCGTATGTTATTTTTATTTAGATGATTCAATTCATTATTAGATTTTTTTAGAAAAAAACTTGTTGCTTTCGCGGATAAATGTCCAAACATAGATGAAAATGATATTTCATCAAAAGCTCGTTATGCTACACTTTGTCGTAATATTCGCATGTATGCGGTACAAGTGTTACAGAATTTCTCTTTATCAACTAGACGAGTACCAACTGAAGATGAGATAAAACAAGCGCGTGATGCAAAACAGCGATCAGATAATGAATTGATGGAAAAAGTAATTTTAAGTATTCCAGGAATTAATGGTAAAACACTAGAATTATCAGAAGAATTAAAACCATTTATTCAACAATACTATCAAGTACTACAATATATGCAACAAGCGAAACTAGCCGGACGTGATGATGAAGTCAAACTTTTAGAATCGAATTTAGAAGAACTTGCTCAAGCTATGAGAGTTGTGCATCAAAATTAGAAAGCGTTATTTTTCTTATAATATAAATAAATTTCTTAAACTAATATTAACATAAGTTTTGCATGGAAGGAAAAAAAATGGCAAAAGAGAAACCGTGTGCACTGACCGGGAATCGAACCCGGGTCACCCGCGTGGGAGGCGAGCATTCTACCATTGAACCATCAGTGCGCATTTGGTTCTGGTTTACATTTTTGAGTGTTGATATTCATGTTTTTAATGCGATGCGACGCAGCAGCATTTCTGTAGTCCGTCGTGAGTTTTTTTAATGCGATGCGAAGCATAGCATTTATGTAGTTCGTCGCGAGTTTTTCTTTTCTTTTACTTTCTCGACGTACGCATCACATCTCGTCGTTTTGTGTCGCAATGATCTCGAGAACCATCAATCATAGAAAACTCGTTGAAACGTGAGATCGAACTTCTTACTCCTGTTTTCGAATTTCAATCTGAAGTTTTGTTCACTCACAAATGTGGTTCCAAAATGACGAAAATGAAAGAATTTATCAAGAAATAATTAAAATGACGTCATCAACATATGTTAGCCACTATAGTTTATTCATTTACAGCTGATCTTAGATAATGAATCATGAAGATAATTAATTGTTCAATCGAAATCGATCTTTAAGAATGAATCGATAAGTAAGAATAGAGTTTTCTCAGTGATGAATTTCATCATGCTGAGATAAAAAGTATTTAAGATTTCTTCGAATTCATGATTTTTCGTTGGAAATCCAGATTCTTGCTTCGCATCGCATTTCGTATACGAGTGAAACTCTCCAGGTCGATCAAAACAGACCACCGTAAACGGTCGTTTTTGCATCGTATTCCGTCGTAAAACGGCCGTTTTAAGCCGAATTAAGGCGTTTTAACAGGGGCAGTATTACGGTCATACACGGACACCGTATATCAGCCATAAAACCTCGTAAAGCCGGCGTAATATTATCGTATTCTATAGAACATACGGCCGTATTACTGCCCCTGTTATATGGAGAAAATAAGGCACGTAAAACGGGGCGTATTTGTATCGTATACGATCGTTTACTGATCGTTTTCTTCGACTGTGGTGCTGAATAATACGTATGACTATAAGAAATACAACGAAGACATTCCAAAATAAAAATCATGATAAAAGAATTTTAAAAAGTCAAATTATAGACGACTAAATTTAAGACCATGTAGATAATGTAGTTTCAGTGCCAGATCAGGAACACTTCAAACATCAGTTTTCCATTTTTTCGAAAGCCATGAACGAGAGACTATATATTTGTTTTTAAAAGATACGAATCAGTAATGAATAGGCATTGTAAGTTCGATTTTTCATCATATTGTTTGTAACGAACCCAGGTCGATCAACCTGAGCCGTAAACGGCCGTATACCTATCATTCACGGTGAAAAACGGCGACCGTATTTTGTAGTCGTTTACTGTTGCCGTAAACGAAGTTATACGATGAAATACGATCGTCGTAAACGAGGACCGTGAAAAATCTCCGTAAACGATCATCGTAACTAAACGCTAACCGTAAATGACTGTCGGATATCACAATAAACGGTCGGAGCCGATGACCGTAAATGATCCAGAAAACGATTGCCGTTTTTTCTATCGTATACTTTTGTAAACGGTCGTTTACGGTAACTAGCTGTTCGCTTAAAGTATATTAGCATTTTTTAGATTATAGTTTACTCAAGCTATCTCAGTGATAAGTATTAAGTGACCATCTTGTAGGTGAAGTTAGCATCGTATTCGAGTAAAATCTACCGATACTCGTTTGCGCGGATATTCCAACGTCCATACTCACAGTAATAGAAGAAATTCATGTACTCTATCGAATAGTATATTTGGATTAGCTAGATCTTGAATCGTTCTGCTGAAATTCCAAAAAATAGCGAAAACTCCCATTAAATCTGTGGAATCCTATTAATAAAATCTGACCATATTTATTTTAAGCAATATTCCAACTGTTGTATCTATGTTCCAAGTGGAACTCGACGAACTCTATCCAGTCATGTTCACATATTTTCCGTAGCTCGAAATCAGACTTCACTAATGATAAGATAATACTGAAGAAATCTCAGAAGATCCTACTTTGAGCTATGAAAACTCTGCCAAAATCATTGAATAGATCTACTCAAGTTGTGTTTTGATCATGAGTGGAGTACTCAGAACAACGACTTTGGCGAGCATGGTGCTAGAATTTCATAGGAAAAAAACAATATTTTGTGATTTTCGGAACCGTTTTCAGCAAGATAAAAAATCTGATTTTACAAAACAAATTCTAGGATTTTTTGGATTTTTTCGAAAATTCAGGAGAACGTGTCGACATCAAGTTAATCCAAGTATACCATTCGATAGACCATAAGAAATTATACTAGGAACATGAGTATGCGTGTTGGAACGATAGCTCAAAAGAATACAGAAAGGTTTCACTCGAATACGATGCTAACTTCATGAACGTTTGAAAATCACGATTTTTTCTATCAAGAGGGTAGCACAATCTTATATTCCTTCAAGTATCGTTTTTTCAAAAAATAATCGAGTTAGTATAAATTTTGAACATTACATCAACTGAAATCCGGTTTTTAATCAGAAATCACCACAACTAATTCCAAGAAAAAAATTGAACAGATTTTAATGAAAGAAAACTCCTATCAGTAGGATTCAAACCTTCAAAAATCGAACAATCTGACTAAATCTGTCATCAGAAATTCAACTAGTTTTTATATCAGTTTTATTTTCCATCAGACAGAAATACTTTAATTTTCATCACTTTTTATGCCAACAAAATCATTTAAATGAGATTTTTTCTCAGTTTTAAACACGGGGAATATACAGGTAGAATATCAAAATAAACCATAACACAGCCAGAACTCTCTATTGTGCAGAAAACTCCGAAATTCTGTGGTGAAGTTCTGAAATACCCCAGAACATTCTCATAAATCAGCTCATAAATCACAAACTATAGAGCATACAATGAATATAAATCAATCCAGCTTATATGACAACAACGTCCGTCAATCGTTTTATCGTGAAGAGTCTCACTATTTGTACGAGCCTCTCATGTCAGGCATATCCCCTACTCGAAACTTAAATAGCTACGATGAAAAAGTCATAGAAACACCAATAAATGCTGCCTGAACTGATAAATCATCGTCAATGTTACAGCGCAAAAGTGATGCAAGGTCTGGCTATTTTATTGAACAACTATAAAACCAGTTAGATACTAACACAATAACACTGAAATTTATTCACAAACCAAAACTCTATACTCTACAATGATCTGAGAGCTCCTTTATTATTCGTATGATTTCTGCTCGTGATTTCTGACACATTTCCAGGATTCTTCAGTCTTTCATCATTTATCAAAAAGAAGTATCATGAATCATCTGTTTCCATCCTTAATGGAGCATCTGCGACTAGCCCTATAATTTACGGATCACTTTTACTCAAAAATCCAAAAGCAGGATTTCTGCATCTAAAACGTTATGGGTAAGGACAGAAGACATGNGATCTGAGAGCTCCTTTATTATTCGTATGATTTCTGCTCGTGATTTCTGACATATTTCCAAGATTCTTCAGTCTTTCATCATTTATCAAAAAGAAGTATCATGAATCATCTGTTTCCATCCTTAATGGAGCATCTGCGACTAGCCCTATAATTTACGGATCACTTTTACTCAAAAATCCAAAAGCAGGATTTCTGCATCTGAAAACGTTATGGGTAAGGACAGAAGACATGCCGTGCCCCACCATTTAGGGAATTCTACTAAGTCCCCTAAATCATTTATAATCCTCTCCACTATTCAGATTCATTTAAATCAAGCTATTTCTCCTTCAATCCAATGACAGGTAATATCTAAAGTTCGCCATAGCTGGTTTCTGTCCAAAAACGGACTTTGAGCAAAACTCATGAGAGCATCAAATCATTTTTCACGATTTCAGCAGCAGATCAAAAACTGAGAGTGCAACATTCAAGAATTCCTATTTATC
>OENM01001827.1:0-26033 GCA_900239745.1 Rotaria magnacalcarata | reverse complement strand
TGATAATTTCTCAATTCTCTGTAACAGTCTGTGATGGTTTCTCAATTCTCTGTAACGGTCTGTGATGGCCTGTGGAATTCTCTGTAACGGTCTGTGATAATTTCTCAATTCTCTGTAACGGTCTGTGATGAACTGTCGAATTCTCTGTAACGATCTGTGATGGATTCTGAAGTTTCTGTTGTTAGGACAGTAGATGGCACTCACTAACGCTAAACGTCTCTGCATATGTTGCCACTTTCTTTCATTTTCTTTTGATTTGTTGCATAATCCTTCAACTCTCAGTGATCGTCGTAATTGATTTTGTGTTTTATTTGTTTTAGCGCCGCTGATTGATTATCTTGCTTAGTCATCTGTTTTTTCTTGTTTTCTATTTATTACTATTACCACAATTATTATTATTATTCACTATGCTATATTTTCGTTAATTGAAATAAACTATTATTTAATAAATTTACATTCTAATAGTTCGTATCATATTTATAGGGTAAACTATTTATTTTCAATATCAAAGTCTTATTAATCGCATACACTATTTGCATTCTATGTGTAAGCGTTTAAGAAATATTAAACTAAATAAAAGTAGTATCGAAAATCACACATTTGTCATGGTATATGATGGTGTATATACACTCTCTAACAGTCTTTCATGGTTTATGTACTCTCTGTCTTGGTCCGTGGTGATTTCTGAAGTCTCTGTCAAGATATGCGATGATCTCTAGACATCATAATGCAGATAGTCAGAGAGAAGCTACATAGACCATCACAGATTATAACAAAGAAAACCATAGGCCATAACAAACACTAACGTACACTTCGAAAACCATGATAGAGAAAACGAATACTTATCACACAGCATAACAGACAAACTTTATATATTATCAAAAATCAAAAAAGTTTTTCAGATATCAAACAAGATAATCAGCGTGCTTCTGCGACCACAACAAACCATGCAAAATCTCATTTAACACAACAGTAGAAAAACCAGGAAAATAATTAGTATGACATAATTAGACATTGTACTGCACTACTATATCTCCAGCATTTTCAAAATTACATCTATGAAGTTTAGAATAAAGACTATTTTTAATGCTCTTAAATTGTTAAAATACCACATAAAACGGAACATTACAAAAAATACTTTCATGAACAACAATTATCAAAGATGTATCTAGTATTGTTGATAGTCTCATATTTTGGAATTTCATTAAAGATATAAGATAATTCATTCATATGATCAGAATTCTCTACATCAGATTTATTATTTCGTATTTTTTCATATTTTAATGATTGGTACTTTCGATCAGCCTTTAATCGCAAAGCTTTTTTTTCAATTGATTCATTCAATCGATAACGTCGTAGTCGTTCTTTAGTAGTTTGGCGACTTTTAATCAATGAATCAAGTTTTTCTATCGTTTGACTTTCTGATAATACATAGAAGCGTGAACGTAGGCGATGCTCCCTCCGCTGATTATTAACTTTCATTTTGTAAGCTTCCAGATCAGCTTCTCTTTGTCGCTGTCGTAGTTTACGCATTCTTCGAGCATGGCCAATAAGAAATGTATCTTGAAATTTTTGTTTCATAATATCGATGACTAACAAAAACTTAGAAAATAAATTGTGAGTTCAAATCAATGAATTAAAAATTCTAATGTAGTATTTTTCATTTAGAGCGCATAATTCAACAATTCAGAATTAGTGTTAATCATCAAACTAAATAATAGAAAATACTGTAAATTTAAGATTTATATCATTCATATAATAAAAGTTAAACTATAAAATAGAATAAACTGACTGAAACACAAAAGTTCAAAGGATTGCTACTTATAAACTAAGTCTAACACCCAACTTAAATATCATTATGGCTCGAAAGCGACCGGATAATAAAAAATGGAAATCAAGACCATCTCGAAAAAAATCTCAAAATCGAAACAAAAAACCATCCAAAGTTCGTAAAAATAATTTAAAACACTCTAAACCAACAAAACCATCACGTCAAAGAAGAAAGTGTAATCGTGAACAAAATCATTCTATTGAATTATTAAATCTTCAAACGTCATCGACAGAAGAATTATTTGATGCACGAATTGTACATAATTTCCTCAGTGAAAGGTATGATATATATTAATATTATCAACTATTTTTAATAATAAGATCATACCATAGATATTTGTCTGAAATTCGACAGATATGGATACCTTGTAAATGTTGTACAACCGAGCATCCATTATCTAATATGCGACCAGCAAAGGAAGATCATGAAAAATACCACGATTGTCTAATTAATGATATAATATGCTTATTTTGTTACGATTTCAAATCAAAAAATGATGATATGTTTTGTCCACATTCACGTTTAAGAAACTTATTGGATATTCCTGTTGTGCCTATATGTTTAAAACTTGGCTTTTTAGAGCAAAGAGCTGTAGCTCTGATGCATTGTTATATGAGTATATTAATTATTCGTGGTCATCAATCAGCAATGAAAGGACAAGTGGTACATTGTCAAGCTGATATAGCTGAAAATATAGGTGATCTTTTACCACTACCGAAATGTTATGAATTTATGGCAGTTATTCAACAGAAACCGACCGATGATAATGGAGAAATAAAATGTACAGTACGTTATTCAGTTAGTGCTATTCAAATACTCCGTGCCATTCAATATTTGATCCAAAATCATAGTGGATATATCAACAAACAAGTTCTAGCTTTAGAAAAAATTGAAGATATGTTTGAATGTCGTAAAGAACAAGTTGCTCCTATTCGAATTATTGATTCTTATGCATATAATAATTCTACAACGTCTGCACCTGTCATTCTTGATGACGATGAAGCTCTTTTTGGTCCGAGGTATGAAACCATTCAATAATTTTGTCACATTATATATTTGATATATTTAAAAGTCGTACTCTCAAAGCAGGTGATGATCCTATTTGGAAGATTCAACCTGGGATGGAAGAATGTACATTTCCATGGATTTATCCTACTGGTGAAGGCGGAGAACTTGACACAAAACGATCTATTCCACTTAAACTTCGTGATTATTGTAAACTACGACTAATGTCTGCCGATAAAAGGTGGCAAGCAGATCCAATTTGGACATTTCGGGCGATGAATTTGATTCAAAGAGATGATCTTTGCGCCGCTGTGAACTATCATGCAAAAAAATTATTCAAAAACGATCGTTTATGTTATAATATATATCCATGTAAGTTTATGAACTTTGTCACCTATATCTAATTTCAAAATATTCAAGTATCTTGTTTTCATCTCTATTCCATAATTTTTATAATATGAGGAAAACCAATTCATAGATTGTCATAGACAAATTGTGTATTATTCACAACTTTATAATAAGTAACGATTCAAGACATAATATTTGTTTATATATTTTAGCAATTGGAAAAGCTGTCAGAGGTACAGCTGCTTTTTGGTGTACACCTCGAAAAATTCTACGTGCTATGTACGCAACTTTGTCCAAACCTAACATATTTTTAAGTGTAAATTTACAAGACGATGTCGAATTTTTAACACATATCGATAGAAATCGCTTTGGTGATGTGGACAATCCAAATTACGATGCAATTGATAGCCTTTCTGATGATGATTATTTGCAACTTGTGAACGAAAATAGTGGCCTTGTAGCCCGCATGTGTCATCGAAGAATGCTGGCCTTTGAAAAATTCATTAGCGACAAAAAACACCCTTTTTTCATTGATTACGTTGTAAATAATTATTTTTTCAAAATTGAATTTCAGCGTGGTGGTCTTCCTCATCTACATACACTACTTTGGCTTGACAACTTTCCTTCTCTTGATACATCGGAAGGACGAAAAACTATTATTGAATTTATTGACAAACTTCTCGATGCAACCTTACCAGACAAACAAATAGACCCTGAAGGCCACTTACTTGTAAAGAAACATCAATGGCACATTCACACTTTCACGTGTTCTAAAGGTTATTATATTCTCTTTTTCAAAAAGTCATTGATTAATACTATAATCATTATAGGTAGTAATAAGGTTCGCATACGTCGAGGACGCAAATTCAAAGATGAAGAAATTAAAAAAAATACTAAAGAATCTCAAATCAAGGATATTCATAAAAATTATTTACAAGAAAATGAAATATACGAACAAATTGATCCCAACAACGATCCTGATCTTTTGCAATTAGCAAAAGAAAAAAAAGAATTTTTTGAACGCTTAAAGTGTCGTTTCGGAAGTCCTTTTGAATTAGCCAAAGAAACACATTTTCGTACATACAAAGAAGCTCGAATATTGACAAGAGGCGATCGTGACATTGTTATAAAAAGATTGACCGAAGACGTACGCATAATTTACATTTTCTCTATTGTTTTACCTATTTTGTTTTTGCTGATTATATTCTAGTCGAGACGAATAGTTCCATACAATCTACATTTCTTAAAAACATTTCGTTGCAACCATGACATTCAAATTATTACTGATCCATGGGCATCAGCTGAGTATTTGTTTTCCTATGTATCAAAGAATGCACACATGGAAAAAAACCTAGTTTATCAAATATCAAATTGTACTTGTTCGAGTCTTACGGAAGCTAAAAATGTTCTTCTGAAAACAGGTAATGCAGTTCTATCTCATCGCCAAGTTGGCAAGGTTGAAGCATCATGGACAGTATTAGGTATATAGATACATAAAGTTCATACAATCGTGTATACCTTTTAAATCATAGGGATTCCTCTCTATCATTCATCAATTCGATCTAAAACTTTATACATTTCTTTACCATGGGAAGAAGAAAGAATACTAAAACGAGGACGAACTCAAGTAACTAGTGTAGATGACTTCGTCGAATCACTTACCCATCGATATGTGAAACGACCAAATACTCCATCGGTTATTGATCAGATGACTTTATTTGAATTTTTAACTTGGTTCGACTTTGATCGATCTCCTTCAATGGAATTGCAAAAAATATTATATGAACCAGTAGTGGTAAACCCACTATGGCATACTGATTTTGATCAACCACCATTACTTAAAAATTCAGCTTTTCTGCCTCGTATCATATTATCATGTGGTTCAGTATTAATTCAACATAAAGAACCAGCTTGTATTAGTTTTAATTGTCGTTCTGATGATTCAATGCTGGCAATATACTCAATTCTTTCCATTGGAATACCATACCGAGATCCAATTGAAGAATTTCTTGGTGGCAAACAAGGTACCTTTCACAATTCTAAAAAATATATTTTCACTTATGTAATATACCTATTGTCTAGAAAAAGATATTAAAACTATTCATCAAGTGTTGTTGAACAATAAAATTGAATTATTACATCGATTTTCAATATTACCTGGAGCATACAAAGTACAAATGATTAATGCTGTTGAACATTTATGTGATTTAAATTCTCATGATTTCGTTATCAAATCAAGAGAGTCATTTATTTTTATAACCGACGATGACGAAGACATAGAAGATGATATAAATGATAACACACAGCAATTAAATGATAACACAACTACTCATTGCACTAAAGATTTATATGAAAACATTGATAAAGAAAAGAAAGAATTTATACATTCGAATGAAGATATCAATATGACTGCACCTTCCAGCCGAACTCAAGAACTTTTGTTATCAGCCAACGCACAACAGTTATTTTTAGCGAATTTTTTTAAACAATATCTTGCAGCTTTAGTACGATATGAAGACAATAGAAAACGAATTCAACACATCTTAAAACCACTTCCTTTTCATATAATTGTCAATGGTTTAGCTGGTTCTGGAAAATCTTATGTGATTTCTATTATCGAACAAATGTTAACCGACTTTTGTATTAGTGAATCGGCTGTTCGAAATCGTCCACGAAGAAAAAAAGGTTTACTAAAAATGGCTCACACTGGCAAAGCTGCTTTAAATATTCTTGGTTGGACTATTCATACAGCATTAGGAATGGTAATTTTTCATTACATTTCATGTTCTAAATAATACTATAATATGCCATTAGCGACCAGATAACACATCAACACCTAATGATGCACCATCATTCAAAATACATTCACTTAAAAACAGACTTGGTGATTTAATTTTGATAATTATTGATGAAATCTCATTGGTTTCCCATAGCCTTTTTCAAAAAGTAAACAAACGCTTGAATCAGATATTTGAAGTGTCTGACAAAAGTGGTGTTTATTTTGGGAATATCCCCGTTTTATTATTCGGAGATTTGGCTCAATGTGAACCAGTAGCTGCAAAACAAATTTTTTGGCGAGCTCCTGGTGAAACGTTCTCACTCTGGTCAGATTTATTCAGACCTATTAACTTTAATATTAACATGCGGCAGGGCGATGATAGGGTCTTTTTTGACATTCTTTGTCGAATGCGCCTAGGTATATTATTAATAATTGATTATAAGAATAAATAAGGATGTATTTTAGGAGAATACAATGAACAAGATGAAATTGCAATAAAAAGTAGAAGTATTCGAAAAGAAGACAACCCAGAACATTATCAAGAGCGATTATCTGAATTACAATCTGTCGATTTTTCAAATGCTATATATGCATATAGTGTACGATCTAAAACAAATGAGAGGAATTCTATCAAATTGAAGGACACAGCAGTGAAACTGAAAAAACCAATATGGATTATTCAATCCATAGACGTCAGTTTAAGTCTTTCATTATATATTCGTGAAATAAACTGTATTTTTAGAAAATTGGTATGGTTCGTACATTATTTTTCAATCCAGTCAAAGCTAGTCAAAAAGAATGTAAAATTATTTTACAACCTTCAGATGACGAAAACGAGTGTGGATCCATGTTCGAACAACTACCATTATGTATCGGTGCACGTGTAATTTGCCGACGAAATATTGATTTCGATGGGGCTATGGTTAATGGAACTGAAGCAACTATAAAAGATATTACCTGGGACAATAGTTCTCATATTGTTTTGCCTATCTCTAATCGGTGTGTGTTTCCAAATCTAGATAGAGCAGTGACCATGACAATACCAAAATATGTCGAACTCGGTAAGATAGGTTAAACTGTTAAATTAATTTAATGTAATGCTTTCTACTATAAGAACTAAACAATGGTTCCATATATAAAATGATTCCAGAACAAGTTGGCTTTAAAGATAAAAACGGAATTTGGATGACAAGAACACAACTACCACTTAGTCTTGGTTATGCAATTACAGTTCATCGTTCGCAATGCATGACTTATAATAAGTTAGTTGTTGATCTCACCGGCATAAATTGGAAACCTGGAATGTTCTACACGATTTTAAGTCGTACACGAAAATTAACCGATATTATAATCTTGGCATACGAGCGCAAATCGTTCAAAGTAATCCACCCTTGTTGACTATTAATTAACATCAATTTATGTATTAGGTGTCTAAAGCAGCATTACTTGAAATGGCCCGCTTGCATAAATTAGAAGAAGAGTTTCCAATTCATATTGAACAATATTTACAATCTGAGGTCATATTTTTTATTTGAATTGTATTATGATTAACTATATCTTATTATAGAACTATACTGATTGGTGTCTATCAGAATCATTAAATATCCCTAAAATATCACCAATACCATCATATAAAGTTTCTTTGCAAACTACTTCAGATTGTGGTGATATGAAACGGTTAAAATGTGACATATCAAATTTATTTAAACATTCATTTTTGAAAAATTCTCAGAATATCATCATTTGTGAGAAACAAGATCGAAATTATTGTGGACGACATTGTCTTCGTGCGCTTGCACAAAATCTTGATTTATTTAGTGATGAGTATTTAGTAGAAATAGCTAACAATTTAGCGGCTGCTGAACAAATATGTCGAAATGGAGCTTCGATACGAATTACACAATACTATTACGAAAACAGTGGAGATTATGATATTCAAGTTTTAGAAGCAGCTCTCCGTAACATTTTTAATATCCAGCTTTTACAAATTAATAAATTAGAAAATAGTAATTGTCCTATTCGAAGTTTAATTTTATCTAATACTCAAAACATCCAAGCTCTCCTTATTCAACAAGATTATCATTATTATATTCTACGTCAATTTCGTTTGACAAAAGGTTACTTTTTTAAAATTGATTCTAAACATCCTATGTATCATGAATCTATTCATTATCAAGATATATTAAAGTTTATTGATTTACTTCTCCAATGTAACTGTAATATATACATCGCTATCCAAAGTATATCAGATGATTTAAATCAAGACCTTTCTATAGACGATATTGCAAAAAAATTATGGGTTTTACCTGATGCACCAGCAGATCTTGAACCTTTACTTTTATTTTCTGAAAATGAATATAAAACTTAATTTATTGTTTCAATAACATTGCTATTATATTTATTTTCATTAAAGCCAATATCTATTCCTATGTCATAAAAATACCAATTCTATTATCGAAATACACGATTCATAAAGTTTTAAATCATATTTCTCGGTCTATGTTAAATTTTCAATGAACTTCTTAACTATATTATTACGTCTTTTAAAATGTTAACTAATAAGTCAAATACAACTATGATATATAATACAATAAATTTCGTTAATGATGTATAATACTTACTTAGTAATAAATCATAATAATTTTTGTTTTAATTATTCAAACAAAAATAATTCTGTAAATCATATATCTTTGAACCCCTGTATATATATATAAATTAATCTACGTTTTCGCTCTATAAACTAATATTCAAAATAAATATAAATAACTTATTAGAAAATCTTAGAGCGTTCCTGAACTATTTTAACTATGAGAGTGTGTCAATCCCACTAAAGCTACATGTCATAAAATTTCTTTAAAAACAAAATCAGCGTTCAATGAAAGTAGCGTAACGTTGTGCAAAAGTAAGAGCTATATCATAGAAAATATACTTGCATTGGTTCTTTTATTTCTGCAAATCTAAGTTTAAAATATATTCTGTATTATCTTAGCCTATTTAAAATCTAACTTATCAAATATGTTTAGATTCAGATTCAGTGCTCATAAAACTTTCAGTAACTTCGAAGACCTTCTATGTAAAAAGCGTCAAAGGTTCATCAAACAATATAACACTTCGATTTTTGTGCACTATTGATTCAATACTAAGCGTAGTCGAAGGACAAAATCCATAGTGCACCGACGAACTACAAATTAGAAGAACCAAAACATAAGTGTATGGTTCAATCATAAAAGAAGAACGACTTTCCGAACATTTCACTCAAATGTTTATAATAAATTATATGTAAAAATAAATTGTTGCAACTCGACATACTATTTCTATTTCCAACGTAAAGCAATCAACTTCATGATTTATACTATTAACTCAAAGCGAACAGACTAAAGTTGAATCATAAAATTCTGTATATACAAATGCTGCTTATTTCATCATTATCGCCACAAAAAAACTATCAGGTATTCTATTTGAATAGAATACTAAAACAAAATATGCATCTCTAAATTTCTGTATAGCACATCCATTTTAATTCGATTAGAAATCTTATTATCATTTTCTGGACCAATAAAACATTTCCTTTTATGTTTGTATTTCTACTATAATCATAATAGTAACAAAATTTTACAATATTTGTTTAAACAAATGAAAATCATCATCTAAATATCTAAATAAATTATTTACTTTCATCAAATTTATGCTTATCGTTATACTCATTATTTCCTAAAGTCATTTCATCCGATTCATTCTGTTTAACATCAGTCATATATACACTTATCCAATTTTCTAAAATTATGAACTTGTTTCGTTCAATAGTATTCAATCATTTTGGATTCGCCAATTTGAGCGCACATAAAAATGAAATAATGCTTTTCACTTAATTTTGTCTTGTATTTGACTGTATTACATCATTTTTAATTCTCAGTTTAAATTTTTCTATAACATTATATGGACATATTATTTTTACCTATGTTACCAAACGAGATAATTGATCGTATCAGTAAAGAATTATTTGGGATCGATCTATTCCATTTTACATTGGCCAACGAATCACATCTCGCTATTAGTAATTATCATCTAATACAATTACTACGTTTAAAGTCGAATATTAAACTTGATAAAGAAATAAAATCATTACTTGACATGTCAAAATCACCATATATGATTGTTCAAAATGGCATTGGCCTTGTTCTGTCTTCCTATAAATGGAGTGATTTTGTTTATGGAGCTTTCAAATTCAACATGATCCAAAAATCATTAAAATATTATTCTACAACTACGTTTTTCTTATATTGTCGATTATGGTCATTTACACCATTTTATTATGAAGCATCTTATCCTACTTTAGATATCTTCGCATACTCATGTATGAAAAGTCTTTTCCTTCTTCTTTAATTTTTATTAAAAAAAATTGTGCATCCATATAAATGATATTTTATTTAATCATAATTCATTATAGCTCAGTCCACATTTTTGTTTGTTCGATGAACCATTATAATATTCTTTTTCATGAACATTATAGTTATACATATAAAGAAAATACCCCTGATATGAAATAAATATAGAGTTGATACCAAAAAGAATTTACTAAGAACAGAAATTTTATTAAAGATAATTAAAAAAAGGCGAACATTAAAATTATATTGATAAATAATATATATATATATATATATATATAGATCTTCTTGAACCACGTACACTTTGCGATGAAGAATATGCATTATTCAAAACTTTTGGATACAATCAATCTAAGCCAGACATCGTTAACAATTTCGATCAATTTCTTCAAAATTTCACTTCTCGATATGATTATCATACTTGGAGTACTTATATTGATTGGAATCTCTTTATTATTGCTGGTGGTTCAGTTGTTTTATCTTTACTTGCTCGACCTTTATTTCAAAATACATCAGATATTGATTTATTTTTTCTGAAAGAAAGTGAACATTTATTTAAAATATCTGTGGTAAGATTTAAGTAGTTCTTCTTTAAAAAAATTATTAAAGATCATCTGTAATATGATATGAAAAATCTTAATTTTTGTAATTAGTCTTCTTCCAATCCTGATTTTCCATTAACAAAACAATTAACTCAAATAATAAATTCATCAGAAATTCTCTTCGTTTCTATCCTTAAGTACAGTTAACTCGAATTGTTTGATAAAACTGAAAACTGTTAAAACCCTAACAAAAACGAATGAATAAATTAAAATTACTTTAGTTTTGACAATATCTATCTTTATTCAGTTCATATTAACTATTCATTATTTTTCAACACATAAAAACTATGGACAATCCCTTTCTAAATCAAAATCACTTTTATAATTGTTTATCTACAAATAATCACAATACCTTTTACATACAAAGGATAAATTAATATTTTAAAGAATATATTTCAAAACAAATATTTTTGAAAAACTACGTGAACCCATTCAGTTTGAACAAAAAATAAAATCAAGTTAAATAAGTTCTTCTCATAAAATGTGTTTGTATTTTACATCAACATTTTTAGGATGAGTTAGAAAGCAGATTACAAAACGAATATTTTGTTCGACGAAAGACTATATGGTTCAATAGACTAGTTCAGTTTGATTTGTATCGAAAATTCACTATTAATGATATTTTTCATGACAAAAATTTCGCACCATCACTTATTATTCAACTTATTCGTCCAACTACTACACCTACTAATATCTCACGAATTATTCATTCATTTGATCTAGATATTTGTGCTGCTGCATTCAACTCGAAAAAAGTAATTATTTCATTTGCATGTTTGCAAGCATTAAACTCTGGTTTTACAACATGCTATGCTGTTCCATTTTCTACATCGGAATTCATGAAAAGAGCTCCACGTTTCTATAAATATCAACAACGAGGCTTTAATATTCTCATTCCGCAACAATTTGACATAAACAAATTTCTTGCTACACCTGTAGAAGATTGTAAAGAAACTCGACCAGAACAAATATATCGATTTCGAAGAAGACATTTTGGCGATAATTGTGATTCATTTTCGATACAAAAGAAGTTTTGTGAATATTACAATTTGATCTAACTTGTATAAAATAAAGATCAAAACTTCAATTGTGATGTACTATAAAAATTCTGTTAAAAAATTTAAAAAAATCAATTTTAACATCTTACTTTACTAATTAATATTGAATTGCTAACAGATTCTTTTCCTTTTCTGTTAAGTTCATTGTGAAACAATCATTCTATATACTGATTTAGTCAAGACGTTTTTAATCAAATCTCAGATTTACTCTAATATTGACAATCAATAAATAAATCTAATATTCCTATTGTTTACCTACGTAACTAAAACGAAATCATAAGCAAAACTTTTCGTTGCATACATATGATAATAAATGCTACTCACCCGAAAACTTGATCTCTTCCAATATGTACCTCAATTATTTGACAGTTCTTTAATAAAAAATCTAATCATTTCAATTAAAACATTTTTCTCAACTTCACAAAAATTTATCAACTAGCTAAATCTAAAAACACTAGTAATAACAATGACAAACAAATTATTGATAATGCGTATATAATAATCATACACTTTTGAGTTTTCTTATATGAATTAGTTTATAACACGTACGATCGATATACTCATCAATACGCTAAAATTTGTTGTAAGCAACAACGATTTAACCTTCTTCTGATTAACTATATAGTCTTTCATATTTTCCAGTTATGGAAAAATAAAATCATCTAATCTTTCATGTTATTATTCATTCTTTGAACGTTTTCTAATAACTTAATACATATAAATTCCATCTTACAATTTGATTTTCACTAAACATAGAACTAAAAAAATCATTTTCGAACTGAAAAATCTGTAAAAAAAAGTATTCATCTACATAAATAGGAATTCTATACATTTTCTTCTAACATAATATATATATACAAATTATGTTAATTTCACAAATTGTTAAACTAACTGTAGATTTTACTTTCCAAAACATATAATATATCAATACAATTGTACCCAACTCAACAATGATTTTATTTACAAACCATATCTAATATTGAATCCACATTATGTACATTCTCTAAAAAATACATATATAGTTTGCATTCAAAACTATCATCCAACACTTGTGATTTCATCATAACTTTCTTTTCCTTATACTAATTTTATTTTATACAACTCATATTCAAATTTTGCATATCAACTAATTACAAAGTTAGCAAATGAACTTCTCATACATAATAAAAAAAACAATTAAAGCGCTTTTCTTTTAATATCGTTTTCTTCATTTTATAATTGCACTTTTTTATTCTAATTCTTCTTGTTTTTTTCACAAATTCTGTCATGAAACGTGGATTTAACATGATTCAAAATGCGAACATCTCAAACTCAAAACCCAATGCTACACTCGAAGGCGTGGTTGTAGCCGTAACAAATATTTCGGATAATCAAGCTGACAAAAAAGGAAAATATTGGACAGCATTAATTTCTGATTCAAATCAGAATATGAATCGAATAACCAAGTATCTTTCATCAAGAATAAACTGTTCTCTCCATGTAAAAATGGTTGAACATTTGAATAATCAACATGGTGTTAAACTCAATAAACTAAAATTTAATGGTGACAATACATATGTTGCAAGTAGTGAAACAATTGCAACACCAAAGGTCCTCTCATTCGCACCTCTATGTACTCAAATTACTACGATAAAAAATATCGAGTCCATGACAGATGGAGAGTATTTATCGTTAACATGCAAAATAATCGATGTTGGTTTTGTAAGCATCCTTAGAATAAATTTGTTATGAGAATTATGATTCATCTTTCAGGACGAAACTGTCTTTTTCAATAATGGACAAAAAAGAGTACAGAAACTAAAGCGAACTGCCATAGTAGCTGACAAAACTGATTCTATAAATATGAATATTTGGGAAAATCAATTTAATCTAATAGAAAAAGATCTATCTTATATAATAAAATTAGCAAAAGTAAAAATATTTAATGATGATATCTCAATCACAACAACAACACACACGATGTGAGTTGTTCTCTATTTTTTTCTTTCATTATTTGTTATGATAATTTTGTATACTAACTTTTGGAAACAATTTTAATTATTCTTTATTAATATCATATATAATTCTGCAATAATACTTTTATTAAAATTTGTAGCTTTGAAGCAATCCCAGATATTGGTGATGTAAATTGTTCCACTTCTGTTCAAATCTCACATGAATCAGCAGCATCAGGTGTCATTACATCAATCGGAATAGTGGAAGAACGTTGCAGCTGTCCAAAATGTTATTCTACTGACGTCGAATGTAACGATAAAACTATTAAATGTATTAGATGCAAATCAAGATCATTATTTATAAAACCGTCTATTCAACAAACCGAAATTAAACTTAATCTTATTGATGTTAATCGAAATATGTTTGAATTTATTGCTGATACGTTGAAAGTTCAAGCTTTACTAGAACAATGTGGCCATCAAGATCTTTCTCGAGTCGATTTAGTTGAACAGGAAGATGTACTACTTGCTTTATCTTCGATAAATGTTCTTGTTAACTTTAACCCGAAAAACATGCATATAAATACGATTGTATTGAATAATGTTGAAAATAACTAAAATAAAATCTCATCGATTAAAAAAGTTTTTAAGAAAATATCACAATCAAATTCTTTCAATACAGAAAATCATAACTTACTTTTTTTAACTTTCCAATTTCGTCATTGTAACCATAAACAACATATATAGTCGCATATCAACTCCTTAATAAATTCCACTCTTTACGACAATATAATTTTAATTTCAAAACTTCTTCTGTATATATTTAATATACAAAATATCAAATCGTATTTACTCTTATGTATTCAACGTAGTTTACATCTTTATATACATATCCCTAAGTACAATCGTACTAATAATTATCAACTATTCATTTAAATGTCTGCATATCTTCTCTAAGACGCATGGATCTTCGATGTAATTAATTTGATAAAGTTATTATATGTTTTTTTTACAAATAACAAGACAACTAAAAGTTAATTAAATACGGAAATCCATCATTATTCGTATTTTTTATATTTCGTTTCAATAAACTACTGATGTACTATTTACATCACAAATTTCAAAGAAATCTCAATAGTTTACGTCATATTATTTACACGAATTATAAACTCTTTGAGTTTGCACAAAAAATACATATGTACTAATACGAAACCACCATCTTGATCTTGCTATACTTCGACAATATTTTTTGCTAAAATCACATTAGCATATCTTGTACTATGAACTAATTGTATACTATCTAAGTTGCCTCCATGATTTTAGTTACATCAGCTATATCGTGTTTCACACTTTTAATCCCAGAGGGATTGCGCTAACAGCTTTTTTCTTTTAAAGTATTCGTTTAATTATTGATAAATTATGTTTTACGTTAAGTGAAATGCAGAATTTATCTTAGTTATTTATATCAATAAATATTTCAACGATATTATTATTTCATATACATTTTAAATGAAATTTATTTTTATTAATTCTAAAAACGGCATTGCTGAAATTATTTCATTCATTTATGGATTTTCAATTGAATGAAAACTTAGTTTTTAATCATTCTACTAAAAGTCAAAAAGGACATTGGTAAGATTAACAGAATATACAAGAATATACAGTTACAATTCTCTTATCGAACTGTGCTAGATCTCTTATTGTTTGTCTTTGGTTAGAAAATTTCATTTTTTATTCAATGATAACGATTTTGATTGAGATTATTGTACAGACAATAAAGAGAAGACTTACTCAAAAATACTCATTTTCAGGAGACTATCGATAGGACTATTTCATGTTCAAAAGGAGAAATCAAAACTGCTATAATTTAAAATTATTAATGGTGAAAAGTTTCTTAACTGATATATTGTTATTCTATAAGTATCAGTTCATTTGCACTCAGATTCAAGTATGTCCATCCTCATCGTCACACTTATCCGTAGCTACAAATTACAGTGACATCTATATTGACAAAAGAAAAAAAAGTTGAATGTCTCGGATTGAACGAGTTTTTTCTTCCAATTCCAATCTACAATTCATGTGAAAAAGTAGAAACCACAACAAAAACAAATTGAAAATTTGTTACTTTTAGTTAATTTATTTGATTATTTTAATGAATTAGCTCGATGGCAACAACATCAACTAATCTGTCTAGTGGAAAACATCGAACCGATAGTGAAATTGAAAAATATCGATTAGAACTTAATTGGACTAAAATTCTGGATAAATTAAAAACTACAAAAGCTTCAGGTTAGATATATATTCATTCTTTTCCCTTTAAAAAACGTATCGCTTTTTTGTATTTTTTAAATAGAATATGTTAAATTCTTAGACGGAGAAGCACAATTAGAATACTATTTACAACAATATCCATTAATTGATAATCGCCATATAGAAAAATCACGAGAAGAATTAATTCGTGTTGAAAATCTTCTTAAATCTGTTTTATCATCACGTTCATTTGAAGTTGAGTGTCTCTTAGCTAAATTATACTATGCTCAAGCACGTTATGATGAATGTTTATTAAATGTTAATTTAGCAATAAATTCAATACCAAATGATATTAATGAACAACCGAATAGATCGTCTTTATTACTTGCAGAAATTTATGCACTTAAAGGACTGTTATTAGAAAAGAAAAATGAAGATTTATTTGAAATAATTAAATCATTTGATGATTCTTGTAAATTAAGTCAAACTTATTATGCTGCTGTTGAAAAAGATAAACATTTAAGTAATGAAAATTTAGATATTGAAAATTCTTTAATTGAATTAGCATATCAACGTTTACCACTTCTACATGCTTCAAATAAGTAAATTTTTAAGCTTTTATTTTTATTTTTGATTGAAATCAACGGATATATAACTAAAACAATAAATAAAGACATTATTATGAAAAACAAAAAGACAATTCAATTTTCTATAAATAAATTTGAAACAGAATAGAAAACTATTTTTCTGTTTAATAACCTACGAAACAGATAAAATATTTTAATACTAAATCGAGAAAAAACAAAAATTTAAAACAATTTAAATTTTCATTTAAGAATCTTGATAAATAAGTCAAATCTAATATATTAAAATAGATTTATTTTTATTATTTTATTTATGGTTGATTTTTCTAATTAATATTTAAACAATAGTTTCGTTTTTCACGTTAAAATCTATAAAAAAAATGTATTCAAATACAAAAAAACATTTTCTAACTTGAGAGTATTAATTATTTTACTTTCTATTTAGTAACTTAACAACGGCAATAGAAATATTTCGTTCATATATTCAAAATGTTCATATTAAATCATTAGAAACAATGAGACAAGTTCATATTTTTTTTCAATAAAAAAATTGAATCTCAAATAAATCTATATCAATTATTAATTTAGACATTAATCAAACAATATGCTGAATTATTAATCAAATGTGTTTGTAAAGGAAATTATCCTCGATTAACAAATATTGATAATGACCCTCAAAATTCTAGTTTACTTAATCGTCGTCGTAGTTCTCAGTAAGATAAGTTTTTGTTTTTGTTTTAAATAGAATAAATAAAACTAATACTAACAATAGATCATTATTTATTCCTCGAGATGTTAATGAAGAAATTTTATTATTACTACTATTGGGTCAAACATCAACATTAAATGAAGCTGTACTTGATTGGCAACCAGAACATGAAGGACAACGTGAACGTAGTCATCAGGCAGCTTATAATATTCTGGCTCTACTTTCAATATTTCTCTCTCGTAAGCAAGCATTTCATTTAATTGCTGATGTAAGTTTTCTTTTTTAAATAAAAATAAAACATAAATTATTAATAAGAAAAATAAATTAAGTCATATGAACAAGCTCTTCGCTTTTCATTTGAACATTTTCAAACATGGTTTAATTATGGTTTATCATTGATATCATCCGGTCAATCATTTCGGGCTTATCTCATTTTAAAAGAATGTCTTCGAATGCAACCAAAAAATATTCAAGTTTATTTACAACTTGCAAAAATAATTCTTGAGCATATTTATGACGTAAATCTTCCATAGTTTTTATTTATTTATTGAATTTTTTTCTTGTTTTATTTAAAACAATAAATAGTTTCGATCATTATTTGAAACTTTTCCATCAAGTGGTGAAGATGCTCAACCATTATTAAAACAAACCTTAAATCAGCAACAAACTAATTTAACTCAACATGAACAGCGACCAAGATTTATGGATCTTGTAATTAGAAAATTTTCTAAACGAAATAAAATAAATAAATAAAATATTTTAAGATTGATGAAGCCATTGATTACCTTCAACAAGCAAAAGAACTTGGAAATCCTCCATTTGCACGTTCACTTGTTTTACTTGCTCTTGCAAAGTCATTTAAAGCTCGGCAAACATCAATTCATAAAGATCGTCAAGCACTATTTCAATCAGCTGTTAATGATCTTCGAGAGTAGGTTTCATTTAATCTATTCGATTTATTTATTAATTAATTCATTTTTCTTCTAAAAAAAAGGTCAATTCAACTTGATCCATATGATTCTATAGCACATTTTCATCTGGCTCATAATTTATCTTTTCGTAATCAAGTTCGTTCTTTTTGGTTTTTTGAAAATAAAAACAAAAAACAAGTGAAATATAAATGAAAATTTCTCGTTGAATAGACTGATGAAGCATTAAAATCGATTGAAACATGTTTACTATTATCACCTGATGATAAATTTGCTCTTCATTTACATACGCTACTACTTACCGCTCAAAAGCAAATGGCTGAAGCTTATGCACAAATCTATCGAGCAACAAATGATTATCCAGATATTAGGTTAGACATTTTTCTATTTTTAATTATTTAATAATAATTGATTTAACAAATAGTTTTGATTTATTGAATTGTAAAACGTTTTTGACTTTATTTAAAAAATCGATCAAATCATTATTTTTAAAAGAAAATACGAATTGAAAAATCATCTGAATTTTTATTATTTGATTTATTGAATAACAGTTTTGTCTTCTGAAAAGTAAACTTTTCCAATGATTAACAAAGATAAAACTGAGTGTTCATTGAACAAAACAGAATATGATAACACGAAAGTATTTCATTTTCAAATGATAAGATTTAAATACTTTCTATACTATTAGAATTGAAAATAAAAACTGAATAAACAAGCTACTTTAGAATTTTTTAGGAATTACTTTTTCATTTCATCTAAATTCTTTTCAATCAAAATTTAGTTTATTATTAACAAAAGCTACGATAGAAGAAGAATTATATGGATGTGAACAATCCATTGCAACATGTAAAGAAGCTTTGTTACTTTGGAAAAATGAATTTGAACCGGTTTTAACTAATAATGTTAATAATGATCGTGGTCTATCACATTCAAGGTGAGAATTATATTAAAAATATGTTTTGCAATTGAAAACAAAATTATTTTGTTTAGTGGTGGAAATCGTCCAGATAGTCGATCGAAAAATCCTTCAATAAATACCGAAACTGATGCTGAACAAACATTAAATAATCAACAAGGAACATTGAAAATAGAAGATGGAATTAAAAATTTATTTTTATTTGGTATTCGACCATTCTCAGTACTAATCAATGACGAGAATTCAATGAAAAATAATCGATCATCAACTTCATTATTTTCTGTTCAACCAATTTATTTTAGTTTAATTCAAATATTTGAATATCTTGGTAAAACAAAAGATGAAATTAATTCTTTTAATTTTGAAAAAGAAAATAATTTTCGTTTTTGTTTTCTATTTAAGTTCGATATTATATTAAATTAGATAAAATTGATGAAGGTGAACGTTGTATAAAAGAAATCTCCTCATTAAGTCCATTATGTCATCAAATGTTTTATATGCGTGGTCTAATAAATGATGCACGTGGTCAATTAAAATTAGCTAAGCAGAATTATAATGATGCTTTAGCTATTAATCCTTATCATTTCCCAACATTAATTCAATTAACAAAACTTTTAATACAAATTGGAAATTATTCATTAGCTGAAAAATATGCAAGAGATGCGATTTCTATTCAACCGTCAAATTATCAACCTTGGTAAAGATAAAACTTTTTTTCTTATGAAAAATGGAATTATCTTTTGTTTCTTTTAATCAAAAAAAAAGGTATTTATTAAGTTTATCAATGGAAGCTCGTGGTGAATATGAACAATCGATTGAGGTTGGTGCAACTGCTGTGCATTTAGAAGGAAATTCACCAATTGTTTCTTATCATTCGATAATGCGTGTTCTATAATGATTTTCGTGTTTTCTTTTTTTAAATTTCTTTCTCATATTAACTAATTATACTTATTGGTATATAAGCGTAAATAATTTCCTGGAAAAAGTCTATCATAAACATTTGCTTGTCTTTGACGACTTCCATAAGATAAATTACGATCTTTTATTGTTGTTGATCGAGATGAAGAAAAATTAACTAACGCTTCGTATGGAGGAGCAGGCTAAAATTTGGCAAAAAGAAATTAAATAAAAATAGTCTACAAAAGATGTTTTAATCTACCGGAACATTTGATGATGATGCTGCTGACGATGGAACAATTGGTGGAGTTGTCATTTGTAATGAGTTTCGTTGTCTTTGATTTTGCGTTGGTAATATTGATCGTTCCATAACTGTGGATTGATGAGTTGATAATGGATTTGGTGGTTTTCTTTTAGAAGTATATTTGTATTTTGCATTTATTTCACTCGGTTTTAATTGTTGTTCACGTTGAGAAGGAGAACGTCGATCCATAACTTCTCTTATAGTATCAACAACATTTTGATATAAAATTTGATTTGGTTCTGGAGGTGGATTCTGTTTACGTGGTACCATGGATGGTCGATAATCAGTTACTGGTTCAACAGTTGGATAATGAACACTCATTCCTCTGAGATTATTCATATTATTTGTACTATGAACAAACTCTTCCATTAAACGCCTAATTCCTTTAAGTTCACGCAATAAAATAATTTCAACGTTAGAATCTTTTAGTTTTGATGTTACATTGTTTAGCGACGATATTGATACAGATGATGATAAAGATGACGAAGATCGATGAGAACGATCTTCATCATCATATTGACTTCGATGTCGTTTAGATATATGTTGAGAATTTTGCGATGATGAATAATTAGAATCAGTTCTAACAATGAATCATATAATTCAATTAAATCAAAGAAAAAAGAAATCAAATTACCTTTGTTTGTTGCAATCCAATAATCCATGTGTATAAGCAAAATCTTCCATAGCTGCTGCAACATAAGGATCATGTTCAATTAAATCCGCAATTCGAGCTTGGTCATCATCAAGTTCAAGATCATGATAGGATACTTTTGTTCTTCGTCCAGATGAATTTGATGTTGGAACTTGTTCTTGTTGAGACTGTTCAAGTAAATGACGTTGCATATTGAGTAAATGTTGTTGAAAAGCTTCTTGTTGCTGTTGAACTTGTCTTAGTTCAGCTTCATTTAATGGACGGTGCACATTTTCAGATGAAGGATTATTATTGTTATTATCATTGTAAGTAGCAGTAGGTGTGTTATTAGTAATTGGAGAAATATTTGCTGATGTTTCCTAAAAGAACACTCAATTGGATTAAAATAATTGAAAGAAAAAATGGTTTTTAATAAAACAATATAATATCAACCTGAGGTATCGTTTGATTTCTTTGTGTTGCTCGTCTTTCTAATTCTTCACTGGTAGCTTCTAATGATGGTAAACGAGAAGGAGCAATGGGTACTGACGAAATATCTTCGTCATAATTCAATTTTGGTCGGCTATGTAATGAAGGAAGAATTTCTGATCGATTAACAATAGGAATTTGATCCAATGTTGAGACACGCACTAATCGTGGTGAATATCTTCTTTGTTTTTGATGCGTACGTGGTAAACATGATGAGACAGCATGATGTCCATTTAATATTTGATTGGCATAATCTACACTATAATTATGATAAAAGATATCATCATCATCAGATGAATATTCATCACCACAATCGTCGTAGTAGCTCATTGCTTTCTAATATTATCGACTATGACGAACGACAAATGACCATGAGACACCACGTTGATGACGAACCGCGAAGGTTTTTTCTCTTCTTTTACTATTACATATAGACAAGGTTTTCTTTTTCTTTACTTTTATGATATATGCAATATATACGTATATATTACTCATCAATAATCATTGACAATAATAGATCGGATCTATAACATTGATTTATTGTACAACAAGTTTTTATGGGAAAGAGACATTTCGCACTTGATTTCTATTACGATCTTCCTGAGGAGATGTTCGTTACGATCATCCTGACTGATTTTTTTCCTTGCTCTTCCTTCGTGAATTAATCGTCTCACCAATAATATTTCCACTTGGAGATTTTTAATTATATAGTATTTCCATGCTCCATAGGATAGCACACTCTATAAGTATTATGATATACTTACGATCTCCATGTAAAATGAGTTACGGACACCCGCCCATTACGTACGCCCGGTAAACNCCCCCCCCCCCCCCCCCCCCCCCCCCAGTGAAAAATATTGGTTGCAAAATCTTGATTATTTTTGATTATACATATGAAAATCCGATTATTTCCCAAATAATCGTTCTTTTCACATATAATCAGATTGAAATCGATTATAATCCTTAAATCGATTGAGAAAACAATCCGATTGATAGATTTGAATCGATTATAACCAACTAGTAGGTCAATAATTGGATTTTCATCAACAGTCGATTTTAAATCTCTTGAGCTGATTTATCGATGATTTGTTTTGAGTTTCATCAAAACTTGATGATCAATAAACCGGGGAATGTGTTTGAGTGTAAAAATTACGTATGCACCATTTATAGATGAAAACGTGTTGACAACATTGTCAGTAGGGTGTGGAGTCGGAATATGTTTTTATAAATTTCTTGTTGAGGGATAGTAATAATTCCGAATATGTTGATGGTTTAATAGGCTCGAATATTGCTGCTTGAATAAAAATGTTACCTGTTCCTTATTATTGAAATTAATATCCGTAATAAAATGAGATTACTGCATTAGTAACTTCTATAGATCAGTATCCGGGTAATGAGCTGAACAGTCCATTTCACTGAATAGTTAGTTTTATCAAATAGATGAATGATGAAGCGGGCTATTATTCCAGAGAATTGATTGTTATTGCTGTATATAAATTGACAATGTAGTGTATCATTCTTTCATGAGCTATGCATCAAAGTAGGAAAGCGACAAAAATAACTTCCGAGTAAAGAACTTTCAAAACAACAGTCTTCTCTATGATATTGTTGGTATCTATCAAAAGGAACGATGCTGTTGCTTTTGCTGCCAGTTGCATGGCACAATATTCATACTTGGTAGAATCATCGATGCACTAGACTAATGTGGCGAGGCATTTTGCATGTGTGCAACTAAAATAATTGGTTGTGGATTATCAACAGTGACGATTGAATGAATGTGTGATAAAACCAAGGCGATTATCATATGATGAAGACTGTCAGTACTTTTTCCAAAACATAATGAAGATAAAAAGTCTTCATTAAAGAAGGTTTCAATAAATTATAAGCTGATTCAAAACAAGAGTCACGTGTAACAAATTCCCAATGCGAGTGATTAAGTAAAGCTGATTATTTACCTAATACTATTCTTTCACGACCTATATGATTCGCATGTAGTTACTAAGTTATGTACTCATTTTATGATTTGAACCCACTTCACCCTTTGCTAGAATTCAGGTGTTGCAATAATTCTCCACCTAATTTAGTAGTGAATGAGATATATGTCATCGTAGGCACCCTTATGCAAGCATTTGTTTATGATGAAAACATTCTTACAGAAAATGAGAATAATATTAATGTTCATGCTAATGATCAACAAAGTCATAGTCATAAAGATGACACTTTTCAAGAGAAAGAACATGTGGTGTTGACAGGTGATGACTTTGAACGAAGTAAAGGCAAATTTATTTTTAGAATGCGTAAGTTTCGAATTAACCACCATTGATGTTTTATTTAAGTACATTCAATGTCCATTTCATTTTACAGGTCGTCAACAACAAATGAACTTTCTACTGTATATTTATACGATAATAATTGTGAAAAATGGATGGCTCCTACTGTCACCACCGAATAAACATTTAGGTGAATCTATACGTAAATTGCTTCTATTTGTATATATTCTAGACATTTGTCAGAAGAATGCTAAATAAAGTACTCCGCTAATCGAAGATTTTGTGTGCTACGCTTTCTCACTTAATTGTCAGTTAGAAAATGTAATTATTAAATTGTCGAAACAAATAAGTGTGATTTTTTTTTAGTTCGTTTTTCTACACTGAACATGTCAATATTCTAGTATTTTCTTTGTTTGTTTGCCTTAACATATCGTTTTATGTGTTACTCTTAAATTTTGTGACATGGTTTCTTTCTTCTGTTCATTTGAATGTATTTTTATTTTCACTGTAATAATAAAATCAAGAACATGTAACGAACGGTAATTTTTGGATTAAAAAGAAAAATTTCATTGGTTTGACAAAACTGACCAATAAGCATTAGCATTAATTATGTCAACAAACGTCATGTAGAACGCGGTCCGAACGGCATCAAGAACGCGCTCCGAACACGTTCCTATCCACTAGCGCAGCACGCGTTTGCGCTACGGACGTGTTCTTTAAGGCCCCAAACACACTGAGCAAGTTAAAACAGCATTAACCAATCAGATTGTCAGAAAAGTTAAAACACAGTTAAATCGCCTTTTCGAGGCGATTGAACTTTAATGCACCAATCCACTGCCATACCGTCGCACCAATAAGAAAAACACTAGTGGCGTCTCCTATATGCATAGTTTAGAATGACGGTTAGCGTATATGATGCATGGCTCTCTTCATTTTATCCGACGGAAGAATGAAAATCGGACTACTTCACATATTATTTCTAGTTATATTTACGCCCACAAGAAATTAGTGAATCTTTATGCGCTTTGTTGATTTTAGACGATGAAACCACAATATGTTCGCTTTGTCATGTCACCCAACAACAATGTTCAATTTAATGTTCAACCACAAAATTCACATTACTTGAAACTGAACTCAGTGCATAAAGTCCTACACCAAAACAATGTCGTTTCTTCGTTACAAATTCTAAATGGAATTAATCCTCCAGCTACTGCTACTTTACCAACTCGTCTTATTATAAATTCATCTCCAAAAACATTTACTCTTTCTAGTCCGATAACACCACAAACGATAAATAAATCAACAGCTGGAATAACAATTCTCGAACAAGTTCCAAATTCATCATCTGTCGTCGATATACCAATCGCACGATCAACGACTGCTGAGTCCCCATTATCAGCAGAAACGCGTAAGCAGATTTGTCTAAAACAGTTCTTTTATAAAAACAACTGAAAGCTTGACTATTTTAGTGATGAGCCCTGTTACGACTATGACAAAATCAAAATCAACAGCAGCAAACAAAAATACGAAAAACGAATTGGTATATCTTGAATCGACACCACGCGCAACAAAGAAAACAGACAAAAAGATAAAACATCTTGAAACAAGTAAAACACTTTAAATCAAGTATTTTATAAGTTCTTTCTCTAGCACCCAAAGCAGCAAAACGGTCGAGAAACTGGAGCCAGGGTGAAACGCTCTCATTTATCAGAATCTGGAGTGATTTTCAATTACAATTAAATAAGGGTGGGCAAAGAAATACTTCCATATATAACCAGATGGCCAAGGAACTCAATTCGATATTCAAAGATCGACAATTAAGTGGTGCTGATGTTAAATGCAAAATTTCCAATCTTACTATTGAGTATAGAAAGAAAAAAAAAGAGCAAGGAAAGACAGGTGGCAGTCCTTCATCATGGTCTTACTTTGACGCGATAGATAAGATACTTGGTGAGTTTGAATTCTAGAAATTTATGTATGAGCATTTCATAATATAAAATGTACAATTTTCCCTCTACTGAAAGGAGGGTATTACGAAAAACAAGTTAAACGCGTTCGTTCGTAAGTTCGTTCGTTCGCACGTCCAATAGGAAAGCAGATGCATAATTTCAC
>OENM01001826.1:3141-24189 GCA_900239745.1 Rotaria magnacalcarata | reverse complement strand
CGTCGTCAGTCTCAAATTGTTTACAGTTATTATAGGATCCCCTTAACTCCCCTGATCTTGCGGAAAGTGTAGATATTTTTTTCTTTTTTGAATTAAGTTTGAAATGGAATACCCCCATAGACTCGTTTACCTAGTGTAAATTAATTTTTTTCACATAAAGAACGTTTGCCAACGCCGCTTCGTTTCGGTTAAAATGCAGAACTCACATATATTTTCCAGCTTCATCATAGTAATACAAAGCACATTAAGCGAATAATAACTAACAAGCAATGAAGAGAAAGAATGACAAGGAAGAGAACACGAAAAGAACGAAAATCGAAATCGAGGCAGTGATGACGCGGTTGACGTGCATTGCTGTTCTTCCTTTGTTTATTCTTCCGATACAGTAAATCTTGACTCCGAAGACATCGAGCCGGGGGAAGGAATCGAACCTTCTCCTCGCTGACTAAGAATCAGATGCATAGAATCACTGCGTCATCCCCGGCAAGAATAAGCAATCGTTAGAAATACTATGTCTTATTTATTTTTACATTTTATAATCAATATTTTTATTGTTTTGTTTTATTCGCTTGTCATTTACTCTTATTTTCTTAATTTATTATTATTTACATTTATGGCCATCGACTAAACTAAAAAAAAATGGAACTAATATAAATAATGTGATAATGTATAGTAAAAATTTGGACGTAGTGAAATCTGCATATAATTTTCGGGATAGTAGGCCATCACTTATGAGAAGACTATATGAGAATAAAAGCCGGTCGACTCTATTAGAAGTTCATGTATAATTAATTAATAATCAGAGAAATATTATCGAATTTTAATCAATTCTATGAGCAAATGGTCCGCCTTGTACCATTTATACTAGATTTCTAAATGAAAGCGGTATTTTTTTCACGTTAGGAACACTCGAGAACCATTAATCAATGTTATTAATTAATTATTATTTTTGAAAATGATAAAAATTGATATTATTATTATGAAGGGAAGTTGACAATCAGTACCTATATTGCGCTTGCCGGTAACCAAGGGCAATTGTCTGTAATACGACGCATACATATATGCAGAGCTGGGTGAAATACTCGTACTCGAAAAAGTCCGTACATGCCCAGCTCTGTATGTATGTATACTTTTTTCCGTTCTCTGATCAATCATATGAAAGTTCCCGGAAAACTGAAGAAACACCTGTACATTATAATATAGATTATGCCACAGATAATTTTTCACTTGGGTAGAATTTGACGATTGTTTATGATAGTACTCTAAAAACATATTGATAGTATTTGTCAAATATAAAATATTTTCAAATTATTAACCGTAGGGTGTGGGTAGGGTGTGCGTCGAACGAAACTCTCCCACCAAACAGAATCCCACACCCACACCCTCTAGTCAATAGACATATGAACAAATCATTTCATAGGCAGATGTATGCTCGTCTTCACCGTCAATATCCTTGATGGTGATGGTATAGATTTCTCCTATTCGTGACTAACAAAATTCGTAAACACTATCGATATTTACTTAGCTGATCAGCAGCTGTATTCTTCATAAAATTTAAATAGTTTGATTAATGTTCCTTTTTTAAGACTCCGAGTTTTAAAAATTTGGTACATAGATAGGAGCATTCGTTACGATTGCTTTTAAGTAAGCTATATTATTTAAACTCCAAGGTGTAGATAGATCCAGAACCATAAGGGATCGAAGCATGGCACTGATAAATTTATCTGCTTGTTAGCTGGACTGCGCTTCGACCTATATTTCCTATAATTCCCATGTTTTATCGAAAATAGTAGAAAATTTCCGAAAACCTCTCAATTTTGCTATTCTCTTTAGACGAAAAGAAAAACTTTTAATCTGTATAATCATGTTTTTTGGACAAATTGTTGTATTATAGTGACATTTGTTTTAAACAATATTTTTTTCTTTCGCCTATTTAGTGGGCTGACTGAGAAATTGTTTGATACTAAGTACAAAAAAAAGTAGTTCAAAAGAAAAAAACATTCATAAAGTGATCATGTACTAGTTTCGGGTTTTTAGTGACGTTTTAGTTAGATATAAAAGCTATACTCCTGGAAAAAATAAGCTTCACTCTGTATTTTGAGGCGTATCTTCTCATTTGCGAACATAAAATCGAAAATTAAAATTTTTTTCTTAGTTTGAAACTTCAATTCGAAGAACATTTCAAGCCTCAAATTTTCGTTTTTTATTTATTAACCACTAATTGAGAACAATTTTAATAAAATTGATGCCTTCAGTTTTGCTAGTAGCTATCTGCAATTTGTAGAGTTCGCTAAATATTGAATTTCATCATTTGTATTGAATAAGCTGTAATATATAGTGCGCTAAACTATTGTGTTCGCTTTTTGTTAATTAAAATGTAATTTATGAGATTCAGTAGAGAAAAATGCTGCTATCAATATCATGACCTATTTACACTTTCATTCGAATATTTTTTTATATCAACCGTTTTTTTTTCATTTTTGACGATCTTTGCTCGTTTATTATGGCTAAAAATTCGTCAAGAAAGAACAATAGAACTAGATAATACTCATCTTACCTTTGACGCAACTTCGTTTATTTCTATGCATTTTTTTGTCCTTGCTCGTCTTTGTAATACTATATATTCATTATTCATGAGAGAATTAGATTATTATTGATCTTCATATCCGGATATTTCTAGAAATCAACTGAACTATATCTTGATAATAAATATTCGTCATTAACAAGCTATATGTTCTACGTATTCAATTGAATCTTTTAAAGCAATGAACTCTATATTAAAAAAACATGTCATTAAGAAAACGAACTAATTTTCTTTACAAGAACTCTCTCTCTTCAGAAACAGACATTCCATCTTCTACAAATTTCACCAATTTTTTACAACTGAAAAGCTTTCTATTGTCGAAAACTAACATCCTCTACAAATTGCAGTAAACTTAGTTAGGCAAAATACCTTTCCAAATCTATAATTGGAATAATTTAATACTAATCAACTTTAAACCAAAGGAAACTTTTCTTTTAAAATTAACTTCAAATTTCAATCGTTTTGAAAAAAATTCGAAATATTAAACTTCAAAACTAAACGGAAATTTTAAAGTTAAATTTAGTTAAATCCATTCTCTTTATGTTCGTAAATGAGAAGTAACTATTTTGAGGATATTGTTACCAAAAGAACATATTTTTTTAAAAGTAAAATATATTCTGAAAGCCCATGAAACTTTACGCCATCCTGTGTATATGCATTTTCATTTACACTTATTTATTAACAGAGAAAATTGACTTATGATAAAATACAAAATAAACTTGTGGAAAATAATAAGCAATGAATGCTGATTATCAGGACAATAAAGTTAGGTTGAGATTTTTTGGGAAATCATATCCGTAATCTGAAACGTCTCCGTTAATTATGAGAAATAGTATTTGTTTTTTCCAAGCTTATGATCTACTTTATTGTTATTTATCGATTTGTGAAAAACTTTTATAATGATCCTCGAATTAGCGACTTATTTTAGTAGAAAAAAATTACATAAGGATCTTGGCTACGATTGAACTGTTTATAGCAGCTTCATTAAAACGATTTTCGAGTAGAGCAGTTAAAAAACACCAAAACAATTGAACAGAAGCGGTGTATAAAATGTCCTTTCTTTTTGTCATTTTTTATCGAAAATCCTATATTTTTGACAGCCTTGATCCTCTAAAGATTCCTATATTTTAAAAACGATGCGATCGGAGGTCAGGCTTGTTAGTCGTCCTTTTATTGTACATTAACAATAAATAATATGCATATTTTTAAAGCATTTTGAATTTTTAAACAATCGAAATTATTTCTGATTTTGTCTATTCAAACACAAAAAAATTAAACATATTTATACAGAATATATACTACTAAAAGAGTATGAAATAAGTATTTTTTTTATTCGGCTATAATATTATAGATATGAAAAAAAGACGAAAGATTGTAAATTGACTTTATGAAAAAAACTAGATTTAAAACTGACAATGATGCAATCATGAGTCACTCATATTGAATCAACTTCAGACACTTGTTTTCATTCACAAATAAGTTTGATTAATATTTTCTACAAGTGTTTTCTTGTTGATAAAAATCTGTCACATGTTTTAGTTGGCTTTTGAAAATATTTTATTTTATTATGCAACGCTAAAAACGAAATAAGTAGTCACAATAAGCCAAAATGCAATAGTATCACTTAATATACATGAAATAGTAGCATATAAAAGAAGAAACAAAATTTTAAATGAAACGAACTAAATGTATCAATTATACATGAAGCACAAGCCTGAAAAGAAGCGAGTTTGAAAAATATTATGTCATCAATTAAATTGAATATTCATTCAGTGATGCTATGACGAAGAATCACCGTTTTTTGACGAAGTGTATCGCCATCGTCAATTTGACTATCATCGTCGTCATCATCATCGTTGTCCTCCGCATCGTGTGTGTCCTGTATCATCTGTGAAATCCGTTGATTATATTCAACTCGGTTATCACGATAAAGTAAAGCAGCTTCTAAATTGGCTGGACTCAGTGGATTCGGATCAACTAGCAGCAGTCGAATAGAATGAAGTATTGCTAAGACATCATAAGATGGCGCCCAACCATCTTTGAGTATGTCAACACAAATGAATCCATCTTCCCACCAAACATTTGGATGGAAAACTTTCGTTATAAATCGAACTTGAGGTGGTCGAAGTGGATAATCGTCAGGAAAGGTTAATTGAAGTTGAAATGTGCCAGTTTCATAAATACTTTCTTCTGGACCACAAATAATAGCATTCCAAAGAAAAATATTTTCTGCAGATGGACTTGCATCTATTCCATCCACTTTATTTTTCATCAAGTGATGAAAATCTTGTTGTAAACGACGAGTAGCCATTTTTTGATGATGATGATGATGACGACAATAATGATGTAAAGTGGTATGAAAAGAAGAGGAAAACAATAGAGCTTTTTTTCTATATCTAGAAACAAAAATGAACTCTCGGTTCTTAGTTTTTGTTTTTGAAAAATAAACAGTTATTATCAAATAAGGTTTGTATTTAAAGTTATTTTACTCTTACGAGCTTCATAATACAATGGATTATATTCTTCGTCTTCAATATTCATCTGAAAAATGAAATTTAATTTAAAGAAAAACCAAAACTAAATCGAATATAGAACATATACATTTGATAGACTATTGAATAAATTTTCATCTCTTTGTTTTTGTTCATGTTTCATTATTTGACTTGATGGTAAGTTTGCTAGTGGTAAAAGAAGTTCACTAGAAGCAATTGAACGTAATATTAAACTACGTTCAGATGCAGCTGAAAGAATGAAATGTCCTGAAAATGATTGATTCATTGTTGATGACGAACAATCATTCAATCGACATATTAACATTAATTTCTAATTGAATTAATTAATTAAATTAAACAATACTAAAAGGACTTACATTTATACGTAAATATTCTGTTAAAGTATCAAACGCAATTTCATTTTGTTCAATGGATTCACTATTATATTTCGGACATGCTGATGATATTACAAGAAGTGGCTTTTGAAAAGAAAAATAAAGAATAGATGTTTATTTTTTTATTTTACTCAAATTTATTTTACCATTCCAAATATCATTGATATACAATAATCTGTTTGTTTAATGAAATTCAGTGCTTTGAATTGATAAATTGGCAACGATAGTGATGAGGAATTTTGAGCTGAAGTTGATATTGTTGATGGTTCTGTAAAAATGAGCTATAAAAAAGATATATATTTATAGTAATCCAAAAAGTAAATGAACAATATGAAACATACAAATCTATCATGATTAACATGGTGATTAGGATTAATTAATAATTCTTGTAAATCACATCGAATTATATGCCACGAATGGTCAATGTATTCAGCTAAAAAATAGACAAGACGTATTTCAATCGAAAAAGAAACATTAATCGACGTGACATTATTCATCTATTCATAATTTATCGTTGTTTTTCTTTCTAGTCGTCGACGAAAACAATCCATCCCTATCACACTCGACATATTTTGAATACCTACCAAAATGCTATTAATAGTAGAGTATGTTTTCGTCGGTTTTACGTCGAACGATCAAAACTAAAATAGTGGTGATACTTCGACTTTTCAAACTTAGTGCGCAGCTTCAGAATTGAGTAAATTCATGTTGGTTATTGAATATGTAATTGGATTGTTGGAATTCCGTAGAATCTGTTTTTACAACATAATTCTTGTTTTATATTAGCCGTTTACTGATAATCTTTGAAATCTTACTCATTCGAAACAGACACTACCTATTTCCAACTTAATAAGAAAAGAAAAGCAGACCCAACACTAGTACTTTAAAGCATACAGGAACTGCGGAGAAACTCAGTTGTATGCAAAAACAGATAGAATAGTTTACTTTTTTTTATTGTAGGTAAATATAATTGAATATGTTCATTTTCATGGTCTTCATTCAATAGCCATGATTTTAGGTAGAGACCTATGGAATATTTATCTAGTAAAATGGAAAAAAAAACTTCATATAAAAAAGAAATAAAATTTTAACGGAACTTACTCTCTAATATATATTTAATAGTTATCAAATCTAATGATGATATTTTTTGCTTGAATGATTCTACATTATTACCATCATTAACACATACTAATTCGATGTTCTAAATAAACGAACACAGACATTTTATATCCCTGATTTTATAGTATACTCGTACAAGATAGAGGAGCAAGAGAAAAACTGGTATTAGACAAACGACGTAATTTATCTTTTATACTTGAATAACAAAAACAAACGAAAATTTGCTGATTGGCAGTATTTGATATGCGATAAAGGTAACCTCTCGACAAATACAAATTTCTTCTACCAAGTGAGACAGCAAGATGAAGGGTAATGATAAGAAATAATGTGAGGGTAAAGGGTAAATAGGTAGTCGTATAGTCAGACTTGAAAATACATACCCTTTTATTGAACTGTTCGTTTTGAATATATTGATGAATATCCGACAGAATCAAATCTGATAATCGATTTGTTAGTATCACAATTTGAAAATCATGTTTAATCAAATTCGACGAGGACTATGAAATATAAGCATGCTTTATTTTATAATGTTACACTTATAATGTTTCTTTAAAAATAATTCATCTACACGACTCTTGTACTCCTATGATCGCACGAGTATCAACCGATATGTAGATATGCGACGTAAATGAAAATAAGATTCAGTTGGTGCGTTCAATTTGAAATCTATGCATATGCACCACGAATGGGTTTATTTTAAGCTAGATTTCATTACTATTATCTGCGGAAAAATACCGCAGAAAAAAACCACTAACCACAAGAGAACAAAGAGATATTTAATTCGGATTATGATCATCATTCAGTCATGCTTGATGGATTTCTTTTTGTTCTACGCGCAACTGTACAGGTAATTTGAAACGATTAGACTTTGGACTAGTTACAATGATATACAGTAAATCGTGTTTGATGAAACCAAAACCACAAAAATGATAGAAATTTTCGAATCGTCATGCTTGCTTTGTTTGATGAGAAAATGAAATTTATTATTGAGTATCAAAACTAAAAAAAACAAATACTATTCTTATAGTGACATTAATCTTCGCCTTTTGTCGGTGTTTTTTCATGGTTTGTTTTTATTGATCAATTTAGCAACGAACTAATATTGCATCCTATGTAAAAACTCTCATTTAAAAATTACTAATACTTCATCGAATAAAACAGAGGCAATCCTTCATATTACTAAGTTGTCATATAATTTAGAAATAAATTGGATGTTTTGACATATATGAAGTCTATTTGTTAGTAGCACATATTGAACTATTTTAATAATGACGATGATTAGCTTGAAACGTTTTTAAATTCCATACGATGATACTTAAAACATATATTGATCCTAATAAATTATATGAATAAAGATTAGCTGTATCAATGAATGAATTCTATACAGAAACTAAACTTGTAAATGATTATAGAAGATGCTTTAACATGATATTGATTGGTGATCGCTTTTATTCTGTGTTATTTTTTATATACGTAGCTATATATTCAACACTAATTATGTTTATATATATTAGATAAACATCAGTCAAATGAGGCGATATCTTACAGACGATTTCGATTAAAAATAGATGAAAAACTGATCATTATAAGCCTGCGAAAAAAGTACGAAGTCCCCTAAAAATAACTTTCATTGAGTCAGTTACAATTTTCATCGTCATTGAAGGTTATTGATTGACGATGTATGATTGGAAACATGTTGCATGATAATTCTTGCATCAACAATTTACGTACGAATAAAAGCCTTAGTAAGAATATATTTTCTACAGGAGAAATTCAAGGTGCTAAAAAACACACTCTCCGAAATAGGAGCGGATATTAATTACCTATGATCATAATCGCTCCGCTTCCTCGCCTTTATATACTATAAGAATTCTGTATCGGTCACTCTACAGAATATATAAATATCTGCATCTTCCTGTACTTACTGACGTCAAGTTTTATTTGAGGTTTCTTCTTTGATTTATATCTCTATCTCACTTTTCTAATGTAAATTACAGTTAGATATTATGTTTGACCCAATAAAAATGATAGAAATAATAAAACACAGAACATTAAAATCTACATTAAACTTACTCGATTTTCATTACTGTTCTGAACAATCGAATTGATTTGAATGCCAGCTAGTTGTAAAGCAGATTGCCACGATAATGTTAAACTATTCAATCCATTTGATTTTGTCGACCATTTTTGAGCAAGTAGTTGTAATTTATACAACGCGAGTTGTAATTCCATATGAATATTACATGTAAGTGACAGTGGTATGAAAGTCTTGAAGAGTCATCAAAGTAACAACAAATTGACGAGGAATATACATACTTCACTTTGATTTTGTCCATTAACAATCAATCCGAACATTGGAATGTGTTGTAAACCAACATATGTCGTGATAATACTGAATAGTTGATCAAGACCATGACAAATACCTTCCATCGTCTTTTCACTTAAACCATAATCAATAAGTAATAAAATACTTGGATATTTTGATCTAACTGAACGTGTATTTAATAATTTCGACATTTTCATAACGTTGAATGATTTTAACCATTAGATTTCTTTCCTTCGAAATTAGTTTCATCTAACCAATAACTAATACAAAACCAAACGAGATAAAGGTGGCGCAATAAGCCGAATATTTTAAATAAACAGAATAATTAAGTTCATAATCTGCTAATTTATTGATTTGTTTCTTAGAAAAGTCTTACAAGTCTATCTATCTGCTAGTCATCGATGATTTAATCAAAATTGTTCAATTCAAAATCATTTTATTTTTTTTAATAGAACGAACTGATACTTAAAAGTAGTAGTATAGAGAATTTCTCAGTTCACGAAATGACATGCCATTCTTGAACATCTAATGAAATCTTATTATAATTCATGTGATTAATTATCTTCGAATAAAAACTGTGTCGATCGTCCTACTCCATAAAAATTTCTACTATGATTGAATTTATAAAATCTCTTTCAGTTCAAAGAAAGATGAAGAGGACGTTATTTTGGAAGCATAATTTTCTCCAGAGTACTTTTGAAAGAAAGAAACCTTTATTTCAAATTTGAAAAAATAATGATACATGTCTTTACTGTACTGAACAAATGGTGTTCTTGACTTAGACAATGTACTTATATGTCACTTGAAGCATTACATCAGTTGAATTAGTTTCATTCTAAAGATAGAGTTCACTCAGTTTTCGATGGATTCTTATTTCAGTTTATTTCTCTACTGGTTGCTAGGTCGAAATTTTGAAACGCATTTCGAGTGAAATATGTTTTCAAATTCAATCGGGTATCCTGTATATCACTCGTGATGAAGCTATATTAGAAGAACTCTTTCAATTGAAATTCGTCATAAAAACAGTACATCAATGTTATCCAGAAATCATAAATTTTCAATATTAATGACACAGTACCGAAAATTTGCATATTTCGATAGAACAATTGATTTTATTTATGGAATAGTTGATATCGAAGCCGATCGTGTTGCTCTTCATGGGTTTGATCATGACTTCAATTGGATTGCCATTGAATAAATATAATTCGATAGATGTTTTTCCCGAGGCATGTAATAACTCAAATAATCTTGGAAATAAGATTCATCTCGTAAATAAAAACAGTTTTCATGAGAGAGAAATTTCATTCTCCAATTCTCAATTCATGAAATCCCCAAGGATTTGTACTATACTTATTGATGAACGTATTTTAGAGCTTTGGTAACGCAATATTTCAATAACGTCTCCTTCGAAAAAAAGGAATCCTTTTTAGGAGTATTTATAAGATGCCTTCAGAAGAAACTAATTTACATATACGAGTGATAATATATTTTTCCTTTAATAAATTTTTGAAAATCATCGGAAAAACTGCGATGCATATTTTTTTAAAGATTATGTTAAGATAAACAAAACAATAGAATGTGAGAGATAAACACGATAAGAATAACATAATAAAAGTATTTTAAATTGTCATTTCTAATAAAATTTCACATTAAACACCTGATGATTCATTCGGTACAGTAAGAAGTTGTTTTCCACCTTGTAAATATGTTTTAAATTGTTCTGGTATTGGATATTCTTTATATTCTCCATCACCGCATGGAACATTAATTGTCATTTCCGATGATTTAGAAGTTATAAATTCTGTATTTAATGAACTTTTAGATAAATAAATATGGCATCCATCAGTTTTTTCAATTTGAACTGTTGGTACATTTTCCAAAACTTGTGCTTTCATTCCACGACAATTAATAAATTCAATCAATGATACAACAGATGTAAATTGTATGCCAACTTTTGTACATTGATCAAGTACAATCGAATTAACTTTACCTTGAATTGTTATTGTTGTATTTGAACATTTATAAATATACACTGTGTGTCTCATACTGGTTTCCGTTATTTTTAAATCTGCTCGATTGGAATAATATTCAATTATCCATTTATTACCTTCAAGAGCTAATTTGGGTGAACTCACAGTTGAATTCGATGAATTATTTGGCACATTTGTCTAAATGAAGTTTTTCTTTTGTCTAGAACAGTACTTTTTTAATTTAGGAAAGAAATTAACTCACTTGAAATTTATTTGATCGTTCAATGGGTTGTTCTTTCAAATGGGGATTTTTAGAAATTTTAAGTTCATCGGGTACTTTTTTTAAATGAGATGTTGCAGTTGTACCTAAAGAATTAATTGAATGCATAACTCCTGTTCTTGATGAACTATCGTTAATTTGCATATTGGAAAATGAACATGTAGGACCAGAAGGTCGTGGTGCATTTCGAACAAAAGCACTTGGATCACGTTGATTATATGTGTCCCATGCTAAACCAGTTGTATGATATTGTTTAACATATGCATGCAATTCATTTAAGATTTTTATCCATTGTTTAACCCATTCGACATGAATAGGATCTTTTTCTTTGAAATCTTTCAATACTCGATTCGTATAAAATTGTGCAGCATCTAACATTTCTTTAATATATGGAGCAGGTGTCGGTGAAATAAGAATCCAACCCAATGCTGGAATACCTTCAGAAATCGATGATAAATGATTAAATAATATTGATTTACGATTTTTATTTGTAAACGCTAAAAGAAGACACTTTGAAAATATTTGCAAATTGAATTTAAAACTTCTATTTACCAGCAATTGTTTCAATTTCATTTGATTGTGGCTTAACGAATTCTGCGATTTGTTGATTATTAGCCGGTTTTTTAGTTTGTATAGCTTGCCGAAGAAATTCTTGTTGAGCAATAAATAGTCGTGTAACGTGATCAACCATTATTGATACTTCGCCACCAATTTTACGAGAATGTGTCACAAATGACGCAAGACTATTATTTATAATGGCATTATAATCACGTAAAACAGGTAAATTGTCTACGTGTTCATTGGAGGAATTCTTATGACTTGTACCAGTTTTACCAGAGGATGATTGTAAGTTATTTGCAACAGATTCAAGACGACTATTCAAATTATCAAGACGTTTTACAGACGAATCCATTCCTAAATAAAAGAAATTTTATACAATATTTCATTTATATTATTCTCATCATCACTTGAACTAATGACGAAGCAACTTTATCAGATAGAAATAATAGCGTTAGGTGTGAGCTAACGTTCTGGAAACATGTCATTATTCTTCTTACTTCTTAAGGTTTTCAAATACGGTAACGACGACAATCATTCAAGAAGATAATTCAGAGATTATAATACTTAATAATCATGTCGTAATAGTTTTCTCTTATTCATTATCAATAGTAAGTAAAGGTTAACATTCAGATGTGAGCTAAATCTCTTGAATCACGTGCATAATCTAAGATTAATGAACTCACGCCATCACGCAAACTTCAATGAACTCTAAGGAAAACATTCGATCAAAAAAAGTACAAGTCCCTAAACGAAGAATGGATTAGAAAATTTTCTTGCTCTAAACTACTCATAAACGTTGTATTTGTCACATCAAAAAATAAAATTATCAAGCGATATTGGTAGTTTAGTTTTACATTATATACTTCGTAGTCTAAGAGACTATAAAACACAAACTTACTTGGTAATGCAAACGTGATCTTTTGAAAAAAGATAAGACTGTTTTTGTCAAGTTAATATCTAGAAATAAAAGCATGTCATCATCTCTCTCTCTCTTTTTATCTATCCATTTATTAAAAATGAATATAAATTCTATCAGAAGCAATACATAGTCACGTACATTCAAAAGTAACTGTCATTAACTTGCACGTTCATAAATATATCTGGCATCGATAAAAAAAACAAGAACTAATGATATTTCAGTAAATAGTTAACATGGACGCGTGTCCGATGTTCTGTTGACGCATCCTAATACTTGAATCAATAGTAAAATAGACCTGAACGAAATGAGCTCGGTGTCGTACATGTGTTTCATAGTCGTTGATCTGTTGACCGTTTCTCTTCTTTATTTGACAGAATTAAAGAGAGAGGTTACTTACTAAAGGAATGAATGAGTAATTTTTTGAATAAACGGAACAAATATCAATTGGTTCTTTCATTGACTATTCAAAAATGAGGTCGCTGTTTAGGTTAAATAAGTATTAAATATCTCTGTTGATCTATCAATTGCAACGTTAACAACGGATGGATCAGATTTCATGATATGATCGTCAGTTTAAATTTTTTTTCAAGATATAAACCCAATATCATATTTATTACTGTAGATTGTTCGTAGTTATTTGATAAAGCTTCCAAGTACATCTCAGCATATGTTTTCGAGGTAATTTGTACAACTTTTTCAATCTGTAAATTTTATGCATTTGATTTTCATTTTGTATTTTCAATGTTCAATCGAATAGAAATAATTATATAGGGGTAAAATTAGTTGATGCATCATTAAATATAGAATATGAAATCTAGTTTTCAAAATTTTTTAAATTATTTTTCATTCTATGGAAATCTTTCAATATCGATCACTTACTAAGATCAGTGATAAACATAAAAAGTTGAAGATAGAATTAAAAATGATTTCAAAATAAATCTTAACTTATACTTTGTTGTAATCCTATGATTTTTTCCCCTCTAAGGTAGGAAGTTTAAAAAAGAAAACACTACTAAACTAATTGTATTGGTGATTGTAAAAAATAAAATTTATGATACTGCTATTTAAATTCAACTTTTTATGAATTCGTTTTAATTTGATCTTTTTCTCTTTTCACTCTAGTCTTTCAAATACACCAGCTTTCGAATAATTATTCATACGAGTCGTAAATTACGTACAGTAATGCAATCAAGACGACTTGAATTAATGTGTTTGCTTTTTACTATAATTTTTTGTATTATAATTTCAATTTATCAATATTATTTTGTACTAAATCTACCATCACAATCAATATTGTTTACATCAGCAAAACTAAAAAGTGATAAATTTAGAATTTTACCAAATGAACATTCATCGGTAGTGATTTTTATTAAAGAAAACGCTTTTAAAACTGCATTTTCATATTTAGATATGGTTTCAAAAAAATTGTTTCCAAATAAAGCAACGTTCAGATAACTTAGCTATAGCTAATATTCCAAAATATTTAAATAATGCTCGTTCATCAACAAATCAAATTTGCAAGTAAATCAATTTTCAAAAAAAGAAAATGATTTTAATTATAGGAAACTTTTCTGGTTTTTACTAAATAGAGATTTTGTTCAAAAATTTGATGCAGTATTTCGTCTTGAAGAAATTCATGGTTCATTGAAAATATCACCAGTTTATTTACAGAAAATCAATCGATATTTTAATAAAGACGCAAAACTTGTTGAACAAATCAAAAATCAAGTAAATAAATTTCATTATTAAAAATATTGTTCTGTAACTGAATTGAGAGAAAATTTATAAAAACAATGTTTTTTTTTTATAGCGTATAATTAAAATTTACAATCGTCATACACATGAAGAGATGTTATATAATTATATGCGAAGTCGACGTCCACAAACTAAAAGTGAACAATCCGCCGAAACTTAGTACGGTTATAGTCAATATTGTAGCTAAGGAAATATATATATATATATGTCAACTACCAAATTTGAATCAAGAGATATGTTAACGTCAAGTTAAATATTAGCTGAGAGATTTTGTTTTTCAATAGGTCTTCTGTTTGTGGATTAGTTGTAATTAAAGTTAGTTTTGACAAAAAATGAAGTTTAAAAAAGTTTTTAAAATTTAATAACTAAGATAGATTGAATTAAATAGATTTTTTCTTAGATATTTTCAATCTAACTCATCATCTTGATGATACATTTAGAGAATATTACGAGATTAATTTTATGCCTTCTTGTTTTGGCTTAAACATGAATCAGTAACATATAAGACTACGACCAGTTGCTTATTGCATGTCTATAGAGCCTTCAAAGCTGATATTTGATATAAAAATCAATTGAAGAATAAACACTATTCGCATTCGATGAATTCTTACTAGACTATTTTGTTTTCAACTATTTTTACAATTGCAAAGTTTCACAAAACAATAAGTATAATAATAATTTTTTTTCTATTCTTTGAAGGCTACAACAGACTAGGCGCAATCAGTTGATACTTTTCCTGTCGGTCAATCTATGAGAGTTCATTGTTTTCGATAATTAAAATATGTCATATATTACTTTGAATTTTTAAGCATTCATTTGAGTTGAAAGACAATATACTGAAATGTATCTATGTCGCTTGATTACAGAGTAAATTTGCTGACTATCAAGTATTATTATCATTTATCTTGACTGACAAATGGCTTGTAAATACATCGAAAGAATCAGAGGAAGTTTATTTTTATCTTTTAAGCCATCAAATCAATTTTTTTCCTATTATTTGTATTTTTGTATAGAAATCAACTGTTCCCTAACAAGTTATTCATAGGAAATCGCAAACTATAATTTAAGTTTGACTTGATTCAAGCTTGTATACTGACATATATATTTGTTTTTACTGATACCTCTTGCATGTCGCTAAATTCTTGCATATCTGATATGTTGTCTGATTGTAGAAAAACAAATTTTTTCTCCTTTAGTTTTTATATTCCGTTATTTTTAGTACGTTGCAATTGATGGAAGAAAGTAAAACAAATTGTGACTTTTGTGGAAAAAACTATCTTAATTCAACAGCTGAAGATGCATTTGGACGCCTAGAACATTCTCTTTCATATACTGCAGCAAACACCTTTAAATATGATCGTTGGCATACATTAATTGTATCACGCAATCATGATACATTACATCTAACAGAAGATGAAATCGGTGACATGTTTAAATTAGCACAAGAATGGTTTCAAAAAGTTTATTCAATTGAATCAATGTATACATGTCCAGAAATGATTTGGGATGCAATGCCTAAAAGTGGTGCATCACAAGTACATACACATCTTCAAGTTAGTTTAGGTTACGATATTTACTATGGAAATATTGAACGAATACGACAAGGTGCTCGTCTTTATGCACAAATGAACAATGGAAAGAATTATTTTAATGATTATGTATATGTTCATCAAGCATTAGGTTTAACAATACCGATTGGAAATGTTCGTATAATAATTCATCTTGTGAGTTGCTTTATTTTATTGGATTTTTTCAACTAAGAAAAAATTCATTAACTTTTTCTTTCTAGACACCAATTAAAGATCTTGAAGTAATGATTCTTGGCGAAAGACTTGAAAAAGACTTTTACAAAGCATTAAATCTAATCTTTCGAGGTAAGAAGAAAATTTATTAAGAAATATCGTTCTAAATTGTTTTCTTTTGTAGTTTTTGTTGATGATCTTAATGAATTTAGTTTCAGTCTAGGCATGCATTTGCCACCAATGGTAAGATAAAATCGTGTCATAATACTATATGTAAGAAAAAATAATTCGTTGTATAAAATCATAGCTAACAACTTGACTTTATACAATAAGTTTTATTTTCATATATATTTTTCAGTTGTTAAAATTCAATTTGAATGAGATTCACATTACATCTAGTTATTATTATCTTTTATTGTTAGAGAGATGCTATCCTGTTACTTAGAATTAAATTGATGAATGGAATGAAAAACATTTTTGTCTAAAAAAAATTCATCATGTAGAAAAAATAAATATGACTAAAGATTTTACGAAGATTATTCTATAAGTTTTCATTTATAAAAAAAAATATTACTTTTACCTTGATTTTGATAGATAACATTCTAAACATAAATTTTTCTCTTCATAGAATGAATCAAATGCAAATGGTCACGAAATGCCCGTGAACTGTCGTCTTCTTTTTCGTAATCCTGTAACTAATTTACGAGCAGATATGAATGGACTTGATTTATATACGGTACGTTCAAATGATTTTCTTTTTAACTATTGATAAAATTTATATTGTTTTTGTTTTGTTTTAGAGCTCTGTCATTGGTAAAGATCGCTATGTATTATATCGACAATTAAAAGAGGGTATAACTAAGCGTCAAAAATAGGAACAAGTATTAAAATACTTTTGTATTGAATGAATGAAAAATAATAACCATAATGATTTTTATTAAAGTTATATGCGAATAAATTATGATAACCTTCATTTTACCTATTATTATCTATGTATTTCAACATTTGTTTATTTATTCGACATAGTCAGTGATGCAATGTTTTTGACTACTCTTTCTTTTTCTTTTTCTTTTCCCTGTTATTCATCATCGACGCAAAAACAAAAATTATAAAAATAAAAATAAGAAAAACATAAACATTAATTAATTAATTATTTATTTATTTGTTTCACTGTTGAAAAGTTTATTTTATTAATCACGACCACGTCTCATAAAGCGCGGCATTGGTGGACCTGTTGAATAGGCGCTATCAGGCGCATTTTTTATTGCTGAAGCCAATAAACAAGCACTAATTAAACCAAAAAATTCAATTACTAAAATGCCACCTAATGTACCCCCAATTATGGGTAAATTCTTGTTGAACCAATCGATAATAGCTTGAGAACAACCCACAGCTTTTGGATTTTTACACGCAGAAGACTCTGGCGTATAGGCGTGTCGTTCGTAATCCGAGATATTATGGACACCGCAGCATTTCATAGCTTTTTCCAGTTCTCCAAAACTTGACAATACTGCTTTATTAGGAGGTGTTTCGCTCAAAGCAGCATCCAATACTTTGAATAAAGGTTCCTCAAAATATTGTTTAAGTTTTCCTTTGTAAACCAATGCCAAGATAATGCCAACTAATTCGAGAATCATCAAAAGAATCAAAATAATAGCATACAAATATAGAAAGCATCGACTTTTCCATAGTGCTCCTATACGAAGAGATAAAACGAATATGACATTTCATTCTTCTATTTAGCAAGAAACTTACCCATACAACCCAACAACGCAAGGAGAAGAGTAAATACACCGCCACCAATCATAACGAAAGCTAAAAACCCTATGGTTTTCATTTCGAGAGATCCGTCAGTAGTTAGTTTGTTGAGAATCGATGCAAAATCGTTATCAACTTTGATGTAAATACCAACACCAATGAGGATAAGACCAATAATGACGAACAATACGTTCAGAACAAGTAGCACTCCTCTAATAAAACTGGATCCACCTGATAGATTTACCATTGTGTATGGTTTATTATTGTTATGAAAAGACTGACAAAAGTTTTCAAACTAAAAAAAGTAGCTACAGACACTTATTATATAAATGTAATATGAAATATTATAATATATGATAAGGAATAGTGCAACAAAAAAAATGAATATTTGTTGACTTATCGTCACTTATGTTGTAGCTAACACAGTTGATAAAAAACAAGACGAAGAAAAACTTGGACATAGTTGATACTGATTCATCATCAATGATATCGAAGGACAAAGAAAACGATGACAAATTTTGTTTTAGTGTTATCGCGTTCGGAATTCATCTCCATATCTAGAATACACTAGCAAACTAAGACGCAAATGAAAATATACACCTTTTTATTGTTAATTTTTTCAATTCAATGCTATAAGAAGAAAATCAAATGTCATCTTCGTTTTCGAATGAGAAAACAAAATCTTGTAACAATTATTATTCATTCATTTGAATTTCAACTTGTTAAGACGTAAATATGTTTTGTAACATGAGAATAGAGGTAATTATCTTTTATGGCCATTTGCCATTGAACAGGTGTTCATCAGCACTCGTTCATCAAATCAGCTAAAATGTTGACATCTGAAAATCGATATCAGCATGTCATGAACGGCGTCGCTAGAAATCACATCTACTTAGTTGATGAACAAACTAAATTTTATTTGCATTTAAATGAAGGAAAAATTATTTTATAATAGCTGCTAGAGCATGATATCCACTTGTTAACTTTGGATCTAATAAAGTTGCTGTTTTATTTAAGTATTAGAGTTGTTTTCATAATGATTCATGCATTCATTCAGTTTATTATCTCTCAAAATAATCGTTGAATGTTTGTAGGAATACCTGTAGAAATATTCACCAGCTAAACGACTATTCTACATACATGTCGAGCTCTGACAATAAATTATAATTTTCTTTGGATAAAATGAACGAAATAGCATTTTATTTTATAATATTCGTATGAAATGGTGCAACTTTTATGTGCTATCCATATTTCTAATTACTGACAAGTTTGATAAAGTTACCCTACTAAAGTACGTTGCTAGAATAAAGCTGAATATAAAATTCTCATTTCGATGACGCAACAACATTAAAAGTTGTTTTGGTATGAATATTTTAATACTAAACTTTCTGCAAAATAATCATTCCGAAGAAGAGTTCAACTAAGAAAACGTCTCGTGAGCATCTACCGATTTGCCAGTTCTATATCACGGGGCATGATAACGCTGCATCACGTTTGTATACACTCTGTCTTTTTTCGTTATCCTATTATGACTAATTATATAGAAAGTAAACGACGCGTGGGTCGAAAATTTTGAGAGAAAATGTTTGTTCTTTTTTGATTCACTTCAAAGTCTTCCGAGTCAATAACGAACAACAGATTAAAACCAGCATGTTTTGCACTTGTCGAATATAAGCTCAAAAACATTGTATTTGTTTTTGCTAATGATTATTGAAATTAGCTTTCAAAGATTATAGAAACGAATTTGTACAAAAACTACTCCATACATTTTCTATTAGAATCCGAAATTCAACAGTCAAATTTTCATTGCAGTATCTTTATTATTTTTTGAAAAATTGAGTTTTTGTCAAAAGTTCGGCATGAAGATTTGTACAGAATAGTCTCTGTTCTACAAATATAACCGTTCTCTATATAAACTGATTTTTCCATACAGAGCAAGATTCTCCAAAACATTTGGCGCAATAATAACTGTAAAATTTCTGAGTCCATATTTAAAAAAAGACAGAAAGGTATGGGCCAATCAATGACTGTTTCAGTCATCTAAAATACTTTCAAGTAGACAAAACACTAAATGCAATGTTACGAAGAAACTGCGCCGTAATCGTTCAGTCGAAACTAGTCGTATAGATCTTTTGAAAAAATTTTCTTAATAAAGTAAATTTAGTATGATTTCTAAGCAAGGAACGATGAGCTAATAGTAATTTAATAGTCTAAATTATTACGTAAACGATTCTTCATACTTTTAATATATCACATCAGATATTACTCAACTAATACTTTGTATTTAGCTTTCTTGTGTACTAATACTTATTTTTTCATGTACGACTAGTACTAATTTTTCATTAAAAGATAGCATCAGTCACTACATTAATTTGCTATCAATCAAATTTAGTATATTTGCGTTATTGTTTCATATTGAATTATAAATAAGTCTTACGAGTGAAGAGTAATTCTATTAACTTGTCTTAATTCAACCGTCTACTGTTTCCATTATTTTATTTTCGAAAATTGATTTGGAATTTTATCATCAACGAATATCTTGTTCATTGGATTCATAGAAGACTGACCATAAATTACTATTTGATCCTAAAAAAAACAACGATTTATTTTTAGAAAAGACAGAGTATATGACTGTGCTACAAATATCACTCTAGATTTTTATTAAAAATCTAGAGGGTGTGGGTAAAATGAGACCCTATATTCACGCTATCTTTACACAGAATCGAGCACACGTCTAGATTAACCCAAGAGAACAACGAATTAGTTCTCATTTTTCATAATTATGTACAATCGCATGGTGACTTTGGTTTGGCAGCAGTTGCAGAATGCCGAACAAGCAGAATTCAGAATACTGTGGACTTACAAATTTTTTTGAAGAAATCAATCCTTATAGAACAGAATTTTAAATTATTAAGTTTCACGCATACAGTTGTCGCTTTTCATGCGATATTAGAATTCTATTGTGATTTGTTTGAATTCTACTTAGAATTCTACGAGATTCTGTATTGTTAAGGTTCTAGTGTATAAATTTAGTTATAATGAGAATGATGTAGATGTAAATCAATCGGCAGTTTTAAATTATTTTGTTTTTACGTAATTCTCGGAATTTTCGACCTTATTATAATTCTATGTGATGGTGAAAATGAT
>OENM01001825.1:0-23182 GCA_900239745.1 Rotaria magnacalcarata | reverse complement strand
AAGTCTAATTACATGAGTTTTAATTAATGTAAGCTAGATTGGAAAACTTTTATTCAATGTCAAAAAATATTAAAACGCTAAATTTCCGATATTGTCTTTTGAAAGAACTTTAAGTTCTTTAAATTTATTTTTGAATTTATTAAATTTTTTGTAAACTTAAATGGATCAGTCTTAAGTTTAAATTTCGTTAAGTCAGAATAAATTTTGTTTAATACAAATAGAAAACTCAGCACTTCAAACATACGTAAGTGTAGTTCATTCGGATAATCACCACTTCGAAACTACAAGTTTATCTGATCGAATCCACTCTACGGTAGTAAAATCAAAACGAAGTGGAACGCGTTCTGTGCGAACACAAGTACTCGAATAGAGGAACCAGCAGTCTGAGAACTTATACAAATAGCAAAGAACATGTTCGAGAGCATTATAGAGTTGAAATTACAATAAATAAATGATTTTTTTTCTTCTAAATAAGAACACATTTTTCATTACAAAAACGCGCCTCAAAAGGTCGAAAAAAGCGTCTTCACAACTCAGTCTTTTATCTGGACAATGCGTTCTTATCTGTTCTTTTTTTGAACTTTTTTTCCATGGGTATGCTAGCAATGCTTGTCTATCTTTGTTACAAAATTGGTTGTTACAATGAAACAATTAACAGTAAGTAAAACAATATATTCTTATCATTATGATTAAGTATGATTTCTTTGTTCTTTTATTTTAGTTTTAGTTTTAGTTTCGTACATAATGAACTCTGAGACATCTTGCTTTTGAGTTTTTCTTTGTTTCAATTTATTCGTATGAAGATTCCCATCTATTTCTTTTTCACATTAGCTATACCATATATCTAAAAGTTCAATTTAATGACTTATACAAATAACATGTCAATCAAACGATCATAGACGATGACATGAAAGACACATTCATGATAATTATGATATAGGACAGAATCAGAGCGACAACTGTTTCTAATTTTAAAATATCATCCTCATTAAAAAATGTTTATGCTAATATGTGACAGGTTATTCTATTTGGTATTTGTCAATCTATGTGATACGTCAGAGAAATGTCTGTCTCGCTCTCGGAATGTCACATGAACCAATGATCTTATTACACGCTTCATATTTCTTCAGTGATTGGTTAATTTATTTTTTATCCGTTTATTTATCTCTCTCTCTGTCTCTCGTTCGCTCGCTCTCTCGTATCAATACTATAAAAGCTCGATGCTTCTCAGTGACTGAAAGTCATTTTCCATCGATTCAGTTTCTTACATAGTTCTTCTGATGTGCCGCCTTCGCTTCTATCAACAGTATTTCATCATCATTATTATTATCATCATCATCACATTAGTTCAACTTAGTATCAACATCGATTTATCTAAAGTTACTGAAAAGGATTGTCAAGCAATGAATGGATCTAGAATGGAAGCATTGTGTTGGTATCATCAACAAAATAATCTTCATTCAAATGAAATATCGAACTATTGGTTCAAGTTTTACAATGGTACTCTAGTTAATGATATAAAGAACAATATAGTTGAACATTTTGCACCAGCTCGTACAATTATACATGTTTACAACTATCGGCAAGTTTATTTCTATCCCTATGCACTTTTATATCATTTCTTAAACATGTTTTTCCTCTCTCGAAAACCTATAGATATTGGTATCTAATTGGTTTATTATTCGTATTGTTTTTGATCTGTTATTTCTATTGTACCTATGGAAATTGCATTCGAATTGTCATACCGAGAAGAAACTAAAGTAGGATCGATCTACATGATAGATAGTGTTATATTCTTTTATTCGCTTGTTTGACTTTGAATACCATATATATGCATTAGTTATTTGTAGATAAAAATTTCTAGATCATGACATTCGTCAATTTTAATCATCGCTATAATCGAACAACATTTTATATTCCGATTAATACAACACATGTTAGATTATTTTCTATTCCAAACCGACTAAATTCAAATCAAACAAATTTCCTATTGAATTTCTTCTCATCTTCATCATCATTGACAACAGATCATTCATCTATTGCTTCATTAACACGACCAAATGGACATCGAATATATTCGAAAAATTTTCTTGCAAATGCAGGTTTTATTATCCTCATAGCTTTTTTAGTTCTCATATTATTGAATTTATGTGTTCATTATTATCGTATTTGGAACAAAAAAGTAGAGAACAATGATTCTTTTTTGATGATGTCATTTTTCTCTACTTTTCTATTCTAGATTAAAGAACCTTTGAACTGATTTTATTTTATTCTTCAAAAACAATTAATAATGAAAACCCGTGGCTATTCAGCTTCAACTTGTAAAAATCATTCAAAGAAGTGTAAACGTCTTAAACGAGAATGTCTCCAAAAACAAACTATTCCTAGCCGATTGTCAATCTTATATGCATTTCAACCTTTAAAAATACCTATGATCTATGTACTTAATCGTTTTACTAGCTGTTCCGATATGGTCTCATGTATGCACCAAATTGAAAAAGCAGTCACATTCTCTATGTATGCTCAACGTGATCGTCAAACAAATCAAGTCAATTATATTGCCATCGAAGTTCAGAAAGTTGAACAACAAAATTGTTCAGTTTTAATTATTGATTTCTTGAATATGCCAGATCCAACAACAAGTTCATTTGCCATTATCAAATTTCTGTTATTGTCGATCTTCAAAGATGAGAACAAATGTTTTCTTTGGAACGATAGTCAACGACATGATCTTTATGCCTTGGTCGATCATCAATATTTGCCACGAATAATTCTTGAATCAATTCAAATCATTCAATTAGAATCATTATTCAAAAAATGGTATAATAAAACGTACTCACATCAGAGAAATTGCTCAGTTTTGAATTATTATTCTATGGAAGACGAATGGACTGTTTTAAAGGCACTTGCTTACACCTTTCACGAGGTCATTTATACAAGCGATGAAAAATTAGTGAAAATATCAAAATCTATTCAAGTTTTAGTTCATTGTTGTTTAAGTATAACAAAATTATCTCTAGTCATTACACTCGACTGGACACAAGAACAATTATCTCAATTTGAAAAATATCATCGATGTAAGTTTCCAATTATTTTCGATCGATTTTGTTTTTCCTATTTCAATATGACTTTTATTATTTAGATTAAAATTTTCCCAACCAATTCTAGATACACTATCAATGGCATCGGCCAACTCTACTCATCTTATTTATGTTTGAAATTATTTTATCACTTATAATTTTTTTTTTGTTTACTTCTATATAACACCTTGTTCATATATGTATAGATTGTATGCTAAATCAAATAATCTTTTCTTGTATCGTCTAATTTTAGATAAATCCTATTCTTCTAATTGTCTTGTTCATCGTTCTACATGCCACCAAATTCAGATATACATTTACTGGTCATTTTATTGTCGACCCTTTTGTTGATAGAACAACTGGTACCTGTGATAAATAGTGATGATCGTTTGAGAGAATGTCGACAACGAATAACATATGATGAAATGAAACACATATTAGAATATCATCCATGCGTCTTTGTTGATGATGCCGATGATTCAATTAGCAGCAATAGCAACAGCTATCGACAACGCGTTAAACGACGGGATACTATTGAACATAAAATTCATACACTCAACAAATTAATTAATGAACATCGTACAATGATCAAATATCTCCTGAACACATTTGTCAATGTTACGTTGATGAAGAATTCGATTTATGATTATCATGAAAATACAGGTCCATCATTACGAAGTTGGCGAGATATTACCGATCTCATTTGTCTTAGTGTTCTTCTTGGTAGTGCTCTACATGTTTTAATATTGGGTTGCCGATTTTTACTATGTCATCGTCATCCGCCGATTCACTACTCATCAAATCAAAACATACAACTTAAACAAGAACTACAAGAACACAAGAGGAAACAGATAAAACAATTCCAAATAGCACAACATACACAATGGGAGAAGTGTTCGATCCATCAGAACAATTGCATATGTCCTTCAACATTATCATTTCTAAGTCACGATGTTGAATCTTATCGTGATGATCATCTGTTAGAACACGATAATAGTCTATGAACACATTTTTTTTATACGGCATCTAGAGTTTTTAAATACTACAAAAAATATTCTTTTTCATTGTAGATCATCTGACATAACGTTATTTACTATGATTTCTGCTCTAAACAATGATCGAATATGCAATCCATGGTATTATTGGGTTCTTTATACTGGATTTATGTTCATTGTCGTTGGTATAATAGTATTATTCCGAAAGATTTATCTAGAATTGCAAAATATCAAAATTATAATTAAAATTTTCAAACAACAATTCTCGAGTACATACCGGAACAATGTTCAAATAAAGAAACAAAAACATTTGACAGATCTATCAAATTTTATACCATTAAGAAGTTACAAGGTGTATACTATTGATCAAACAACATCACTGGAGCGATTATATATGTTGATAGAGAAAGCTGGAAAAACAACAAAATTCTCCTTTAGCACTTATCACGATGACGAATCAAACAAAAATTATTTTGTCATCGATTTTATTCAACCATCGTCTTCAATTATAATTAATGTGGAAATTTCCAAGATATCTCATGTATTAAATGATAAACTTCAAGAATTACTGTCTATTATTTTTTATTCATCCAATACTATTTATACATGGAATTATTTAAGTTTTCCACCAGTAGATTTTCTCATCTATGACCACATCTATTCGATGAACACTGATAAAATCAATCCAAAGAATTTTATTAGTCTTCAACATCAATTTAAACATTGGTACAATAGAACATTCAAACATGATGAAAATTGTCAACAAATAGTTGACTTTGTTGATTCAGATGGGCCTCTATGTTCATGTCCGTATCGACCATGTAAATTTCCAACAGATACATGGTCTCTATCAATGGCTATTATGTATACATTTCATGAACATTTGCAACTTAATGAGAATCCTCTCGAACAATGTTTGGCTATAACAAAACTCGCTATTATCATAGAAGAAGGACGAAATCGTCAACAGATCGAAGCATTGAGGAGTCCATCGATTCATACATAACACTGATTGAGTTTGGTGTTCCCATTTTTCGCTTGACTTTTTGCACTTTTATCATATATGAGTTTTATGTGTACATAAATTTATATTTACAAGAAAAGTATTTTTAATCTTTTTCTTATATTTTATTTATAGATACGTATGTAATCATGCAATTTCGTTTCATCCTTATCCAATCATTGCTCATCGTATTTCCTGTTGGTCTTCTTTCGTTTTCCAATGTTATCTGGTCGTCAAAGAATTCTACAATTGTACATCTTGAAACAGGTCTACTTCTTGATTATGTGGGACTCTATAGACCATCGGATACAATCATCCATAATTCAGTTATTTTTCCAATGGCCACAGAAACTTGTTATTTTTTACCATTAGAAGCGACAGTCAAGATTCCTTCGTGTAACGTGACACAACGAATCAATAAACGTGCACTACTCGGTGTCATTGCTTTAGGCGTCGGAATCATCAATCTGGGTATAAATACAATGAATAGTATACAAATAGACAATCTTCATAAACAAGTTGATATTATTGAAAAAGCTCTATCCAAATTCAATAAAGCGATCGACATACACGAAGCAAAACTAGTCAATATTCATATGAACCAAATAAAATTTGTCGAACAACTTCAAGTAACACAACAAGCCATTAATTCTCTATTACCTATTCTAGATTCACATGCAAAACTTTTGAATAAACTTAAAACTGATATTGTACAATTACACAATCATTTTCAACGTTCATTTCTCGCCTTATCGATAAATCAAATTTTTCATAATCAATTTAACTTAAATTTTTTATTACCCGATGATCTTCATAGAGTCGTCTACAATATTATTGAACAAGGGAATCTCACTTTTAGTAATCAATATGCATCAATTCCTCTTGTTGAAATCATTACTAAACTTCTTGTTCATCAACAAGTCAATTTCATTCCTAATTCACAAAAGAATAATATGAATTTCAAAGAAATTGGCCATCTTGTTATCACTAATTATTTTGCTGTTCCACAACAACAACCAACATCTTTCAATGTATACAAATTGTTGACAGTTCCATTTTTTCATCATAATCAATCTTTACAATTGTCTGATATGCCACAATATTGGGCAATAAATCCTGTTTATGATACTACTCTGGAATGGTATCAACCTGAAGAATATGGATGTAATCTACAATTGATGACTACATGTCGTGATACACCACCATTACGTACAATAACTCAAGATACTTGTTTGGGTCAAATTCTAAATCAACTTCCATTAACAAACTGTCATATGAAATCTACTTCACCAATGCCATTTTTTCTTCAACAGTTAACACAAAATGTTTGGATAGTTTCAGCACCTCGACCAATACATTGCGTAAAAATTCCTAAAACTGAATATCATCCTACACATATGCAACATATTTGGACTAACAATGAACCAATAATTATACCACCAGTTGCTCTCGTCAATGTTACTCCAGGTTACACTATTGTCTGTCCTCGATTTACTTTAGTTGGTCGTCCTAATACTACGAAAAATTCGTCTTCATTGACAATTTTATCCAATCATAAACTTGTTTCTAGTAGTACAACTGTTGTAGATATCTATCAACATCTTACGGAGAATACGACATGGTTTAAGACAAATTGGAGTGAAACAAGTATTGAAACACTTCTAAATCATACACATCAACCAATAGCAATGCCTACTTTGGAAACATATGCTCCTATTCACAATTGGTCTTCCATTCGAATAGTTCTTATTGGCCTAATTACAACGCTCTTCATTATTATTTTAAATAATTATTTTTTCAAGCAACGCTATCAAAGAAATAAATAGATGATTCTTTAAATCATATCACTTTGACAGTTATTCCTTATCATGATTAAATATTCACATTTTTACATTTTTTATTTGTTAGTTTAGATACTTCAAAACATTATTGAATATTGATTTTTTTTGCTTCGTTCTTTGAAGTCTATATCAAAAGACCTTTCTTTTTTTTATTATTATTCTAGACAGAACCTACAACAGATACTCATCGATTTAGAGATATGCTTCAAGAATTTGCTGACGAATGGGGTGCAAATGAGGATCATATAAATTTTCAATTTGATAATGTTCGTCGAAGAATGGTCAAAGAAGTGGACGATGATTTATTTGATATTGAACAATACGAAGAGAAGTACGATCTTTTTTTCATCGATCGAACGATTACTGAAAAACAACAACAACAGCCGAGACAAGTGGAACATTTATCTCAAAAGTTAAGTATACCAAAATATTTATCAAATATGAGTAAAGAATTTGATGAAATCATCATGACTCTACGTAAACAAACGAATACTTCTATTTCAACGGAAGAATTACGAGATATAGCATTTCTTATCTATGAACTTGAACGTATCGAATTAGATAAAAATCTTTGGTTGACATGTTTACGTTCTGGTCAAGGTACATTGTTCATAGAAAACAAAGAACCATCACCACTATTGTTATGGCCTATTGAAATAAAATTAAAAATGATAGCTGAAGGTGAAACAAAAGCTATACATCCGAATGAAATCGATCGTAACGAATGTGTAAAGTATATCGAAAAAATTTTAAATAAATATCAACGTCAAACAATAGAATATCAAAATCAATTGGAAGGAAAAAAACAAAAATTAAACAGTCGTTGGACAGGTAAAATTCAAGAAACTATTACGAAATTTATTCAACAGTATGATATTGCTCTCTATCGACTAACTGTTGAAAGAAACATGATCCGTATCAAATATAATTTTATTGATCGATTATGTCAGTTTGAATTTTGTCAAACAAATGCCAATGTATATCAAGTAGAATTATTTTTATTTTTTGAATCTCAATATTAAAGCTTCATTGTTTTGTCTCTACATTTATAGAAACAACTTTTCGAATATCTTACACAAAAGAAATTCGATAAAGAGAAATCAAAACTAGAAGTTGCCATTTTAAAACAACGTCTTGCTCTCCATTGTCTACCAAAATCTTTCGATCAACTTGAAATATCTACACCTACATCAATGGATACGATGGCAGATAAACATATGTATCAACATCTAAAGGATCGATCTACAAACATTTTAAAATCTACTAAATTTGATATGATAAAGATTTACATGGCAGCTACTGAAGCACGAGCCAATCAACATCGAATCGCATTTGAAAATGCCATGGCTATACTAAAAGAAAATGAACGTATGGGTCCCGTACATCGACAATTAACTCAAATCATGTCCAATATTATGATCAAACGTTTCAACAATATGAATGAACATCTTCTAGCTGCTTACAAATTAAAATTGCGTTCTTTCCGAAAATTTTCAGCATCGTAATCGTTTCATTCTTCTTACCAGAACATATAAACCTATTATGCTCGAATATTATCATAATCTTTTTCTTCTCTCTTCTAGATATACATAACTCTGCACATATTTTCGAGCAAGCGAAGATAGTTACGTGCAAGAATTTTGTTTTTGACATTCCAGTCTCAACATACGTGACGTCATGCAGATTTTTGTTGAAAATCTGCACGTCTTCCTAATAGACGTGATGCAATGCAATAAACAACCGAATCCAAAGTCCACTTTCTCTCCGGATAGTATATAAAGAGCGTTCGATTCTGCTATAGCTTCATTCGATTTTTCTTACGATATGTCGATCATATATTGAACAACAGGTCAGTAAAAATGATTTAGTTATGAATTTTCACTTCAGACTATTCCTTTCGATAAGGTCTAGTTGTATTTAGTAGATCAAAAGTTTGACTAACATCTCAATGATATCTGTAATTTAATCGAAATTTGTTTTTGGGAAATACACTGTTAAATAGATGATTTTCGTTTAAATTTTGATCCCTTTTTCTTTTTGTTTTTTTTTACTTGCCTTGTAGATTTCATATTGACAAAGAAAAAAAGAAATGCCTAAAGTGAAATCATCTAGAATACAACAAGAATATGATTGAAAACTCGATTGACAATAGTTTATTCTTCTTTTTTTTTGGTTTGTTTGCTTGTTTGTTTGTTTGTTCTTCTTCATACTATATATCTAGATCTTTATTACATTCGTCATTTTTGCTTTCTATTGTTCTAGATTCAATTTCCAAAAAATGTCTCGTCGTAATTTACAACGTTTTCCATCACTCGTCTTCGATTTACATGATGATGATGATGATGATCATTTTGATCATGATCAAACAAATGATAGTCACCATTCATCAATCGATGTACAATATTCTACACCAAGGGCATCATCACAACCTAAAATACAGTCTCAAAATATAACGTCAACAATAGTTACAACAAATCAACTACTAGCATCGGCGGCTGTAGGATTATCAACACCTTCACCTCGTCGACCGGCAATAAAGCGACGTGCTCATTCAGTTACACCATCAAGAAAAACAAATCAAGATATCGCAGTTATTGATTTAATTACACCACCTAAACCTTTCATGACGACGACGAGGACGATTCAACCAAATTATATGATACGTACATTAAGTATTTACAATCAAAGACGTCGTTCAATTTTACCAACATTTCCAAGTATGACTTATACTCATGAACCCGATCTATTATTAGCTAATATACCATTGGATGTATTGTCAACACAAGAATTAACACATCGTCAACCTAGTTTATATCCGGCTTCATTTCAAATTCGAAATCCTCATCCACCAGCAGGATCATTCATGATGACACAATATCAGAAATATTTTATACCAATATTGGAACGATTCAAAATGGATACGTCAATTTTAGATCATAATTATTTTCGTTTACATGAATTTATGAATTTATTTCGTTCATCACGACTTCGGCAACTAGGTCAAAAGAAATCTGCTGAAGATCTGCTTCCTTTAGGTGATACTGAAATACCACAATTGTTTGAATTTTATTTACAAATGGATGTCGATCTATTCTATATGAAAACATGTTCATATCATGGTGCACAACCAAGATCAATCCATGAAGGTATATTTTGTTTAGAAACACCTCAATGTCTTTATGCAATGTCCAAATGTAATCAATGTGAATTATGTATACCAACGGACAATACTTTATCGGCTCTTTTTGATAATTACAATCGACATCGTTTCGTTAATGGCTATGAATCTATTTTAAATTGTCCAGTAGATTGTAATACAAAAAATTTCATTTACGTTTTAACATGTGCATGTCATGAATTCGATTATATTTGTGAAACAAAATTTTCGTTAGGTCGACGATTACAAGATCATCGTCAAATAGCCAATAATTTAATACGGAAACTTTTGTTTGGTAAAGAAAATTTTAAAACTATCCCATTAAATAAAGAACTTGCATCAATAATATCAAATAAAGGCACGATGCAACTCTATCAACATACAAGTCAATGTTCAAAAGCAATACAATTATTATTAGATGAAAATCCAACGTATTGGCCATTTGTACCGAAAACTACAATAGAAGTCAATCAAGATGATGCTCATTATCATCGAATGCATGCCACAACTACAGATAAATCTCGTTTCAATCAAAATGAATCAACAACAAGATTTCTGAATAATATACCGGTACCACCACATGGCTTTAAATTTTCTCAAAGACAAATCGAACAACAAATACAATTCTTTCAAACGAATAAACTTCTCGAACCATTTCATGATCAAGTTAACATTTATAATGGTACTATCATTGCTGTTTTACCACCAAATACGACTGATTTATTTCGGCGTATGGTACATTCATTATTTGTCACTCATACCGAAGCAAAACTCAATACTTTAGGACATCTTTTTAGTTTACCTCAATATCATACTATACGAAATGGTCTTTGGTGTGCCAATTTAAAACATCCACACCCGAATTTTTAATCATATAGTCTATAGACTGAACGAAAAAAAGACAGTATTCAATATTTCCTTTGNCAAAATCCTTTACTATTTACTTTTCATGGTTATCTATTCAAAAATGGTTCATTCCAATGAATATACCATCGATGAAAATATTGATCATGAACATAATATTAGTCAATGTCATCCACGTCTAACAACGTTAAAAGAAATTCGAGAAATATTAGATAAACATCCATGCATCCAATTTGAAAATTATAATCAAAATCAAAATCAAAATCGAAGACAGAAACGATGGCTTGGTGGTGGTGACGAAACAAAAAATCACATAAATGCTATTTACGGAAAAATTACCGAACATCATGATATGATAAATGTTCTTACGAACAGTTCGATTAATACTACCATTATGTTAAATACAATTCGAGATCATCATGCATATACATTACCAAATCTGTCAAGTTGGAGAGATTTGACACAAATATTTTTAGTTATCGTTATTCTACTTACTTTTATGTATGTTTTATTTTGTCGATCAAATGTAAAACTTGGTCAAAAATTATTATTATGTATAACGAAAAAAAAAACATATCATTCACAAGAACAACAACAACAACTTCAAGAACTTATGCAAAAACAACAACAGCAGTTAAATCGACTTGAACAACAATTCGACGAATTCAAAGCAAGAGATTTAGCCAATCAAAGAACAATACATCGTCGAAGACATATCTATCCTTCGATGCCTTCCGTCAACAGTGATACGGTTCATCATAACGAAGGTTACGCATCGGAATAACAATATACTCTATCTATGAACAGTGACTTATTCGTTGTCATCTTCAATAATCACATATCTATTCAATTTTTCTTTTCTTTATCTTTACAGCCATTTCTGCATGCTTCAATCATCCATCCATTCATTCCTCATTATTATTATTGCTACTCTTTTTTTCTTCTATAAAGAATTCATTCCATTTCTCGTTCTAGATTCATCTTCTAAAACATTGATATTCTGTAGTTTAATTAATTTCAAATTAATATGACTCATCGATTTGATGATATTTTTCATCGATTTGGTGATGATAACGATGAAGATGACAATATCAGTATACATTTTGATAATCCAATGTCACTATTTGATTCTGATGATGAAAACAAGGATAATGATTATAATATGTTTATCGACACAATTGATGATAGTATTGCTATTAGTGAACAACAAGAACATTTATCACAAACATTAAGTCAACTTTCTATGTTTGCTGAAGATCGAGAAGACAATGAAAAATCTATGGAAGAAATTGAATTGATTCCAAAGTATTTAACAAGAAATTATAAAGCTTTCGATGAAATGATTAGTTCTCTGATTCGAAAATCATCTACCTTGATCAATATTGAATCTTTAAGAGATATAGCTTTTCTGCTTCATCGAATAGAATCTATCAAATTAGATCGACTATTATGGACAATTTATTTACAATCAGGTACTGGTGAATTAAAATTAAAAAGACCTCTGAAAACAGGAAATTCAAATTTAAAAAAAAATTTCTTCTGGCCTGAAGAAGTAAAACGAAAAATGCTTGCACATGGTCATACATCAGCTACTGATCTCAATGACAATCTAGATCATGATGCTTGTATCGTGTTTGTCAATCGAATATTAGAAAATTTTCAAAATCAACTTCTAGATTATCAATCTAAATTAGAACAAATGAAACAAGAAAAATTCAAGTATATTTTAACCAATGAAATTGAACAAGGAATTGAAAAATTTATTCAACAATATGGTATGTCAATCTATAAAATACCCATTGAAAATTTAATATCAACTGTTGAATATGATTATAAAGATCGATTGATTGAATTCGAATTTGAAAATGAAAATCCAAATGAATTTCAAAAAGAAATCTTTAGTAATATATTTAAAGTTAAATCTCAGAAAGAAATTTCTAAATTTGAAGTTGCCATTTTAAAACAACGTCTTGCTCATAATCATCTACCAAAAGCTTTTCAATCACTTGATATACCTTCTCCGTTATCATTAAAGACAATTCAAGATGACAATATTCGTCAACATCTACAAGATCGTACTGAAAAAGTATTACAACGAACAAAATGTGATATGATATTAGTTTATTTAGCAGTAGCTGAAACAAAAATGAATGAATATAGAATCAATTATGATAAACTAATGTCTGAATTGCAATTGAATCAACAATCGGGTTCAATACATCAAAAATTAAATGAAAAAATGTTCAATTTGATGGAAGAACGTTTTAAAAATATTAATGAACATCTTATACGGCTTTATCGATTAAAAATATGTTTTTTTCGACAATGCTCCAACGGTCAAGAATTAGATTTGGTTCACCGTTGGAGCATCATTACTGAAAACAAATCAAACTTAACTTGTTCACCTAGTCTTATTCAACACACCAATCGATATCATTTAACCGATGAACAACGAAACTTTCTTAATCGTGGTCCAACTTATGTACCACCTTGTCAAATACATATTCTTTCAAAATCATCTTTAATAACACTTGCCGAAATTCTTACTAAACAAATGGCACCTCTGCGACGAGATCTAACTGCACTTTTTACTAAATATCCTGTCGATTTATCGAGACGAATAAATTTTGAAAAAGAAATTCAACAATTATTTCATGAATCGTTTCTTCAACCTATACCTCGTGCTCTTGAAGAACGTGCTCTATATGAACAACAACTGTTGAAATCGATTAAATATCAATTAGAAAAAAATCATCTTATTCTTCGACGAACAGCTAATCATCAAAATATGTATTATCTTGGTCAAATTGATGAATTTCAACAGAAAACAATGGATTATGTGCAAAATTCAACGGCTACTTATGAATTCATTGGAACTATCGATGATTTCAATAGTGAACAATCTTATTTAGAAAAAATTCTTCAATCTATTGATTCTGATTTAAAAAGTCTTCTTCAACGAAAACTCATCAATAAAGATCTTCAAATCAAATTTATGATTAAACAATCTACTAAGATTCAACTTCCATATCTCTATTTTTTACCTGATCTCAATCAGGATGATTCAATCGTAGTTCAACCAAGATTATCTTCTTTTCGATGGAGTCCCATCGCTCTCATAGCTAATTATCTTGAACAACTTGTTAAACCATACTTTGAAAATTGCTCACAATCAACAATGTTTCTTGATGAAAATGATTTTATAAAAAAGCTAGATTATTATTGTATACAACAAGGTCTTCTTCAACGGACAACATCTTTTGTTACATTTAAAATTCTGAATCTATCAACGGATTTAAAACATTCAACACTTCTTCGAACATTAAATCAATTTCTTATTAATCGTAGTATGACAGGTCGATATGGTAAATTATCAAGTGAAACTATTGAAGAATTAACAGCATTAGTTTTAAAAAATCTTTTTTTCGTTTATAAGAACAAAATTTATCGTTATATCAAAGGATATCCATTGAATTTATCATATCTAGAATTATTAATGAATATTTATCTCTATGATTGGCAATTAACTCTTGTTCGAGAATTTCGTCTACGTGATCTCTTCTATGGTCGTTGTCAACAGAGCGGTTTTTTTACATGGCGTCAGTCACTTGATCTTCTACCAGTTCTATTTGAAAAAGTTCAAAAATCATTCGATTCAAATATTAAACTAATCACATGTATGGGTAGTAACGTTCAATTTCTTGAAATTTCCATAGAAAATCGACAAGGTTCACTCTATACTCGAATTTCACATGATCAACATAGTCGTCAACAACCATTTCTATTACCATATACAAAAGATCATCCACGATTATTTTATCGACAATGGTTTCAATGGAGTCTTATTCGTGCTGGTCTATTGTGTAGTTCATTTGAAGATTTTGAAGAAGAACGACGTTATATTGAAGCAACATTTCTTGTCAATGGATATTCATTAGATTTTGTTGAATATCATCTACGAGAATTTTATAACAAATTCTATTCTATTCAACAGCAACAACAACAATTTATTTTAACGAAATTAACATATCCTAGACTTCGTCGTGAATTATTTCGTTTTATTGAACAAGAAAAAATTCAATTAGCTAATAAATTGCAATTAAAACGAACACATAAACTAATTCATCTTTATTATTTATTCGATTGGGGTTCTCGATGTCAATTCAGTAGAAAATTTCATGAACTATGGTCATCCATGATAGAACAAGATCCACAATTTAAAAAATATGCATTAAAAATTCAACTTCAAACAAAACATTGTTATTCATCCAATACTTTTCTTGCTCAATCCATTTAGTAGTAACCTTCCATCCTATGAACAATTATTCTTTTTTCTGTTTTCTTCTTTTTTTTTTTGCTCTTATAATTCATGCTAATCTTACTCGCATTCTCACATCTTCTTCTTCGTTTTATTATTATTATTATTATTATTATTTCAAGAATTCTTATCCAAATTCAATTACGTTCTATTTTAGATCGTTTCTCAATTCTTTCAATTAATATGCAACAAGTTTTACCATCTAGCTCAAATTTATCCGATTATATTGGTGCCATATTAATGGGATTTCTATTATATATTTTGGCATTATTTCTAACAATTGTGATTGGTATTCTATCAATAGATTTTCTTATCTATTGTAGAAAAAAAATATATAAAATTGAATCAAATAATAATACTATTAAAAATTTACCTGATTTTAAACCATTGAAACCGTACTTTAAACATTGGTATAATGATACATTCCCACATAAAATTCAATGTCCTCAATATCTGAAATATTGAGGACATCGGATAGTAAGTCATGTTCATATTCTTATCGACCATACAAATCTAAATCATCACAATAGTCACTGTTACAAGCACTAAATTAGGACATATGGTTCGTGAAAATTGGTCTATTGAACAATTAAACAAATATAAAATAAATCGCTATATATATATCATGAATAAGGTAGAATATATATATCTCATTTTTATATCAAAACTCTTTAATTATGTTTTTAGAATGAATCTTTTATAAGACTCAATCATATTGAACAAAACAAAGAACGAGAACTTTTGTCATACACACTTTTTCTTATAATATATATATATATCTATATATATCTATGTATTCTAATATAAAAAAAAAGAATCTTATTGCTCTTTATTGTATATCAATTCATTCATTTTTTTTCCAATTTTAGATAAAATGTTTCTATACGTCGATACTTGTGTACAATTAATCAAAGTGAATTATAATTCATTAATTATTCTCTTGTATTGTATTTCTTTAATTCTTTTATTAATCAAATTTTGTCAACAAAGACAAATAGAATTTATTATTGAAATATTTAAGAGAAAATCTTCAAGATCAATAAAAATTTTATCAGAATTTCAACTATGGAAACCTTATAAATTATTTTCTATTGATGAAACAACATCAACAATTCCACCAGAAGAATTAATTATTGAAGCTCAACGAACAAATCGATTTGTCATATTTTATTTTGACGAAAATAATGGTGATACACAGTATATACCAATAGAACTTAAACAAGGTACACTGGACATTATAATGAATAATGAATTCTTAATGGGATATAATATTATGCTTACTGAACTTGTAACTGTTACGAATGAAACACCGAATACTGAAAATATTCAAGTTTATATTGAAATAAATGATATAAATTAACAAAGTCAACAAAACAAAAATAGAATTTCTTTTCTCTCTCTCTCTCTCTCTCTCTCTTCAATTCTTTTTATAATTCGCTTCTATTATTCTAGATAATATTATTATCGTGATCAAAGAAAAATGTCTCTCAATTCGAATCAACCTACAGCAACTGAATCTTATAAACGCAAGTCTATTAAGCGAGAAAAACCAGAAGAACAGAATTCTCTAGTCTTCTATCCATTTTATCCGTTAAAACCTACTACAATCTATACAATGAATTGTTTTACTAACGTCATTGGTATTGATACACTCATTGAGCAAGCAGAAAAAACAATGACATTTTCTATTTATACTAAACGAAATAATCAAACAAAACAAACTACTTTCATTGCCATTGAATTTTTACGAATTGAAGAAACAAGCACTATTTCTGTCATTTTCGATTTATTGCATAGGCCCTTACAAACGTCACCTATATTTTTTATTATTCATTGCTTATTATTACACATATTTAAACCAGAAAAAAGATGTTTTATTTGGAATGATGATCAAAAACAAGATCTTTATGCATTAGTCTCTCATCAATATCTGTCTCGATTCATATTAGAATCAATGAATATCATTCAATTGCAACAACCATTTGAACGCTGGTATAATAAGACAATTCCACATAATAAAGATTGTTTTGTACCAACAACTTCTACTAATGATTTTAACTATTGGATCTGTTCATATTGTTCTTATAAACGTATGAGTGAAGCATGGAGTCTTCCAAGAGCACTTCATTATACTTTTAATGAATTCATCTATACGACAGATGAAGAATTTGTCAATATTCCAGCGGATATTCAATATTCAGTGATTTGTTGTATGATCCTTACGAAATTATCCGTGGCAATACAACTGAATTGGACACTTGAACAACTTGATCAATGTAAACGAATGCATGAACATTGTTTACGATGTGGCTAATACTATGCAATATATATTCTCATTGACATTCGTTTAGAATTCGCTTTTAACATGATTTATTCTGATAATATTCATTTACTTTTTATTTTCATTCTAGATATTATATTTTAATTATGGCTGATCCAAATAATATTGTATGTATTACAAAAAAAAAGAGCATGACTTTTCAATTGAATATTCAAAACAATGTTGTTGTTTTTTTCTCTCTTCTAGATCAACAAAAATCTTGATCGATTCGATGATATTTTTCATCAATACGGTGATGATTTGGATGAAGACAATGATAAATATATTGATTTCGATCGTTTTGATACAGAGATGGGTTCGACTACTGAACATGATGAGGAGGATGATGCTGTTCTTGTTAGGAATATGATGAAAATGGAATCAATTAATAAACAAGAAATTCTGGTTACAAATATGAAAACAAAAGAAGAAGAAGAAGAAGAAGAACATCTATCGCAAAAATTAAGTCAATTATCGGCTTCTGGCCAAGAACAAACTACAGATGAACGTCAAGTAACAACAAAGAAAAGACCTTCATTAACACCAACAACTACATCATCATCAGTTGCAAAAAAAATCAAAACCAATGAAGATATTGAACCTATTGAATGGATACCCAATTATTTATCGAGTTCCAATGGTAGTTTCGATCGGATGTTACATCCGTTATTTAGACAAGAATTCAAATCATATGATATAGAAGATCTTCGACAATTTGCTATGATTATTAATCATTTGAAATGTATTGAATTGAATCAAACCTTATGGAATAAATATTTACAATCAGGTACTGGTGAATTGATTAAACAGGATGATATTCGATCTGTATTAAAGACAACAACGTCCAATAATAAATTACCTCTTATTCAATATTGGCCTTTAGAAGTAAAATTGCAAATGATAAAACATCGTCAAACAACAGCAACCGATCCCAAACATATTGATCATGAATCTTGTCTTGATTATGTTCAACGTATTCTCAAGAAATATAATCAACAAAAAGAGTTCTATGAAAATCAATATCGAATTATGGTTGAACAACGTCTCCAACCTTCTATGACAGATCAAATTGAAAGTGCTATCATCACTTTTGTTCGACAATATGGTATTAATTTGTATCGTCTATCTATCGATAAATCGTTGGCCAAAATTGAATTCAATTATAAAGATCAATTAATTCAATTCGAATTTCATCGTGAACGTCCAAATCAGTATCAAAAACAAGTTTTTGAAAATCTTTTTCAATTGAAACGTACTGTTGAAGAAGCGAAACTCGATATAGCTATTTTGAAACAACGTATTGCCTATAAACAATTACCAAAATCATTTGATTCATTTCAAATACCAGCATCACTTAAATTCGATATCATTTCTAATGTTAATATGCGTCAACATTTAAAAGAACAATGTGAAAAAATTCTACAACGTACAACCTCAGATATGATGCTCGTTCATATAACATTAGCCGAAGTAAAATATGCTGAATGTGAAAGTAAATTTAATAAGGAAATGATTGAAATGAAAAAAAAACAAGATCGTGACGATTTTTATGAAAAATTCACCAAAAAATTATTAGATATGATAGAGCATCGTTTCAAAATTTTAGATGAATATTTAATGTATTGTTACAATTTAAAATTAAGTTTTTTCGTCAAAGCTCCGACGGTCGTGAATTAGATTTGGTTCATCGTCGGAGCAATAATAATTCATCGAACAAATCAAAAAGTTTTCAATGTTCACCTACACTTATTCAAAATTCAATTCATCATCTTACCATTAAACAAATTGAATTTCTTAATCGTGGTCCTAGCTATGTATCACCATGTCAAATACATATTCTCTCGCAATTTACATCTCTCTCAATAGAAGATCTACTCGAAAAACAATTAGTACCACTTCAACACGAATTAACACGTGTATTTATGAAATATCCACTGCTTGTAACTCGTCGAATAAATTTTGAAAATCAACTTATTAAAATATTTCATGAATCATTTCGTCAACCAATACCAATCGTATGTCATGAACGTATTCTTCATGAAAAATATTTACTTCAATCTATACAATATCAATTGAAACATGAAAGTTTAATACTACGAAGAACTGCTGATAATCAAAATACATATTATCTTGGACAATTAAAAGAATTTGAACAGAAATCGAATGATTATATTGCAACATCACCTTGTTATCTATTTGTTGATACAATTAATAAACAACGAACGACACAAGATCATTTAAAAGAAATTTTACAATTTATTGATACTCAATTACAAATTCTCTATGATAAACATTTAATTAATCAAGATCAATTAAGAGAATTTTCTACAAGTAAAAGATCAAATTTTAAATTACCTCATCTCTATTTCTTACCTGAACTTAATGATAATGTTCATATGATAGTTCAACCAAGATTTTCTTCATTTCAATATTCTCCTATACAATATTTAGTTCAATATCTTGAACAATTAATTCAATCTCTTTTCAATACTATATGTCATTCAACAATTGTCTGGAATGGTAATGACTTTCATACTAAATTAAACTATTTTTGGATGCAACAAACACACCCAAAAACGAATATACATTTTGCAACATTTAAAATTCATGATTTATATACACATATACCACATCGAGAACTTTTGCAAGCATTAAATACATTCTTAGCTAATCCACTTATTATTGGTCGTCGTCAACATCTATCAAATGATACTATCGTTGAATTGACATCATTTGTTTTACGAAATAATTATTTTATCTATCAAGATTCTTTATATCGATTTACTCAAGGATTTCCACTTAATTTACCATTAACAAAATTATTGGGCAATATCTATCTCTATCAATGGCAAATTCCATTAGTCCGTGAAATTCGTCTTAAAGATCAATTCTATGTTCGATTTCATGATCAAGGTTTTCTAACGTGGAATAGATCTTTGAATGAATTACAAACATTATTTGATGAACTTGAACAAACACTACCTGAAAATATTGAAATAGTCTCATTTATAGATAAACAGACACATTTTCTCAATTGTTATATTGAAAATATCAATGGTCGTCTGTATACTCGTGTCTATCGTGATACAACAACAACACAATCATTTTTATTACCCTATTTTTCTGATCATCCACGATTACGGTATCGGCAATGGTATCGATTTATGATGATTCGAGCTGTAAAATATTGTGACGAATTAGAGGATTTTCAAGATGAACGTCGTTATATTGAAACAACATTTCTTGCTAATGGTTATTCATTAGATTTTATTGAATATCTATGGCAACAATTACTTCTCCATTTTAATTTTTCTCCAAAACAATTCAAACTTGTTGATCAATATACATATAGTACATTTCGTAATGATATTTATCGTCGTATGAAATCTTATAGTGAAGAAAATCAACAACGACAAGATGAAGAATATACTTTGATCAAGAATAATAAATTAATTCGATTGTATTATCTTTTTGATTGGGGTTCAAGATGTGAATTTAATCGAAAATTTCATCAACTTTGGTCTAATCTTCTCAATGAAGATCCAGTTTTTAAAGAATATGGCTTAAAAATTATACTCACTTCTAAACATTGCTATCTATCCAATACACTCTTAGGTCGTTCTATGAACAAAAAATCAATAGAATGAGCAATATATCCATAGAGTTTTAGTCTTCTTGTTTGCTTCTATTATTTTTTAATCACCAATCTATAAATAGAGTGCACAATATTCTTTGTTTCTTTTTCTTCATTTATATTCAAGTTTTCTGTGAATCTATCTATCTACAAATCATTTTATTCTAGATAGTTTTCAATTAATGAATTTAAGAAATTTACTACAACATTCATCAATTTGATATTATCATTGAAAAGTAATTCTATTTGTATTCTAGCATAGGATGCCCATTTTGAATGATATTCTTTGCCTGTTCTAGTGCCATCGTCATCAAAGAGAAAGAATTTAAAAAGATATCTTAGAAATCAACAGTTAAGCAACAATCCACCATTTACACCGTTGAATGATAGTCACATAGTTCTAGTCAATAAAGCAACAGATACGAATATCTTACATGAACTAGTGCATATAGCGCAGTCAACCAAATATTTTACTATTGATACTGAATCCGATCTATTTACAAACTGTCCAGCTCTGATACAAATTGAATTCATCGATCAAGAATTCTCTTCTACAATCATCTTAGTTGAAACATGTCATTTACCAATTGATAAAAAGTCATTAAAATTTTGGTTGATTCAATCCATCTTTAAATATATATTTACCGAGAGAAAAACGATTTTCTGTTGGGGTTGTCCTACTGATGAATTGGAAAAATTTCTCATTTATGATTTGTACAAACAAGAAGTATTATGTAAACCAAGGATGATAGATATACAAGATGAATTTAAAGCATGGCATTTCAAACAAGTTGGTTTTTATGAAACTGGTCATCATCATCCATGGGGATTGCAAAATGCTATTTACAAAATGTACAATGAATTTTTAGATAAAAGTCAACAGTTAAATACATGGAGTCAAGGTCTGTATCGACGACCATACCATCCAAAAGTTAAATCTATGATTGACTATGCTGCCTATGATTGTCTATCTGTTACAAAATTGGCTGTTACAATGAAACAATTAACAGTAAGTAAAACAATATACTCTTATCATTATTACGATCAAGTATTTATTCTTCTCTATCTTTTTTTTCATTTTTAGTTCTAGCGTCATACATAATGAAGCCCTAAAAGACATTTGCTTTCTTCTTCTTCTTCTTCTTTTGCTTTTTATTATTTTCTTTCATTTAACTCATACATTATCATGGATATCCGATTTTTATTTTCATTTATTCGCATGTATCAGATATTCTCTTTCCCGTTATTCGTACATGTAATTTCTTATTAACATTGAATCACATAGTGCTTAACAATTCAAATAGATCTGTACTATGGGGGTGTCTATACAGAAACATGATGGAATGCTAGCTATAGCATATTTGACGTCCCCATAAATTCTACAAATAACTATTTTTCACTGATAAGCAAACTGTTAGAATTCAAAGTCCACAAGCAATGCATCTTGAGTTCGATTTAAACTCATTCTTTTCTTCGTCTAGTTATCACTATCTTAATCTCTATTATCACCAACTTCTATAGCCCCACACCCTATTATCTATTCGATTTCGGTGATATAATTTTAAGAAGTTGTTGGATCAAAACTTATTTCAGATGATTCCTCTATATATACTATGTTGAGCTTGATAAACTTTTTAAAATATGTGAGTAAAAGTTCACAGCATGCAAGTAGTTCTTTTAGCTTTCTATTATCTATCTATCTATCTATGTATCTATCTGCTTCCGAAGAATACACTCTTGTAACAGTGCAATCATGGATAGATAATGGTCGAAAATTAAAAGAAACACTTGTAATCGATCTCTCTCTCTCGCAGTCTGTCGGTCTGCTTCTCTTCTAACTAACACAGTAATCAGTATCAAAGAGATATCGATCGATCTATTTATTGTTTTTTTGTGATTGACATCTTCGAAACCACCCCCTATTGCCTGTTTTTTTCTTTATCTTATACGGATGAATAAGAGTACATGCA
>OENM01001824.1:5734-26154 GCA_900239745.1 Rotaria magnacalcarata | reverse complement strand
CCCATTACAGACATTAATAAGTTTAAAATTGTGCCAATTAGGAGCTTGACTAATTAGGCTGCTATTTCTTCCTTTTTTAATTACAGACTACACGAAAAAGACAATGCTTACCCATTACAGACCATAGAAACTAGTTGCTGCCATTGTTAAATATACGAGCTAACAATTAATAATTCATTACAGACATAAGGAAATAGCCAATGACCTAATCATAGGTTTTTGAAATCAAAGTAGATTTTTCAGATGAACTATTTTGAATTATTTTAGTAAGCCTAACGGATATATGTGAGCTCCACATTTCAGCCCCAAAGGGACTGCGCTAACAAGCTTTTATTCGTTATTTAACTCAGCTAGTTACTCCATATACTAATGTTCGGTAAAAATATTGTTCGCGTGATTATTTTTTTCTATTGTCAAAAGAAAATATTTCTTACGTTTTAAAATTTATTCACAACCGTGAAAAGTAATATCGTTTGAAAGAGAGTTTTCTTACTTCTTATTAGTTATCGATAATAAGTTTATAGAATGAATTCATCAAATGGAATACTAAGTCATGAAAAATGTATTTTATGATATTCTATAATTAGTAAATTGAATGGATTTACTACAAAAAGAATTTTCAAGCGAATAAAATCTAAAAAATGCTTCTTTTTTATAATCAATTAATGAAAAAATCTCGTGATGCATTAAAAACGAGATCTTCAATGACTTCGTTAAATCCTCTCATTAAATAAAGTATAGTAAAAATGGAGTATGAATAAACTAATTTATTATTTTAACTTGAGAGATTTTATTCCCTAAGTTCTACCGCTACGCATTTTTCTTCATGACGCATAGAGAAAAGAGAAACCACCATAATTTTTTGACAGCCTTTCCCTATTTAGAACAGGCAGAAATTCGAAGCGTAACGCTGTTGATTCGATCTACTTTTTAAATCTTTCATGTCACGCACAGATTTTCTATGTCTCTTTATCATTAAATTAGCAAAGCTTAATACGAGGAATCATCTGTTGGGTAAATGGCATGAGTTGCCGATGAAATCCATTTTCAAAGGTTTTATTTGGCGTGTCAAATAACGCACGCAGATCTTGAGTTATTAGCAAAAGGGATACTCAAGTCGATGAGACAAATTACTTGTATCCGAAACTAGTTCAAAAAAGCATTCTCACACAAGATTCAATAGAAGTAAAGCATAATGACATTTCATGGGTCATATTCGGATAATTAATTATTATTTTGTATGTAAAAGAACACTATTGAAAAGTTACTGCTTATTTATAATTCTTTGAAATATATTTTCTTTCCATTAGCCGGCATCCTAGATGCGCATGCAAGAGAACAAATTTGTTGAAGAAGAGAAACATAAAGATCTTTATGAAACAGAAATGAGCGAATGAAAAAATATTAAGATGTTAGAAGTAATATGGTTTGAATAAAAGAAAAAAGGATAGAGAAAAGATAAGAGAAAACCATGCAAAAGGGACGGACTGAAAATAATTATTGATGCTAGATACCTAACACCAACAGAATATATCGTGCGCCAGACAATGACAACACTTGGTGATGACGAAGAAAATATCTAAGCAGTATGTGTCTTTGTAAATACAAGATGGGGTTATCAAAGTTACTTCTTCTAGTTTTTCTTTTCAAAATGAACTATATTGAAGGAGGTAATTGAAAATGTTTCTTAAAAAAATTCGATTATTTTCTTTTTATTGTAATAGTTGAAATTCAATGTCTCGATTTATATTCGGCTAATAACGGTACTGATTTATGTTATTATAATACTAACAATTCTTATTCATGGTCTGATGCATATAATCAATGTTTAAGTAGTACGGGTGATGGAATACTTATTCAAATATTTTCTACTGATCAATTTAATTTATTAAAAAACATAAACATTGATGGAGCACGTTTATTCTGGTTAGGCGCAAATAATTTTGCATCGTGTAAGTTTAGGAAACTATTCTTAAAATTAAATATCCGGGTTGAAACATTTCTGAATGATGTTTTCAAGGATAAATAACATCCTACAATCAAGTATTTTTGCATAGTTTTAGTAATTATTTTCATGAAAACTTTTTTCTCTATTACCTGAAAATTAATTATAAATGTGAGGTGAAATCAAGCGTGACAGATTCTTCCGGTAATAGAATTTTGTGTTTTTTTCAAGAAAAACAAATTTGTTCAATTTTAAGTTTCTTCTACAAAAACTATTAAGTGAAGATTGAGGTACTATTGAAATAATTTATTAATGACTAGATTCTAGAGCAAATGTATCAATTTAGTAAATACTAAATTCAAAACAAGAAAATCGCTGAAAAAAAAAGTGTTTTATTTTCAAAAAAGAAATATTGTGATTTTATTTGAAATGATTACTAATGCATAAATTTAACATTATGCTGTGATTGCTACATTAGACAACCGGATATGTCATTGAGTTGAAAAATTCCAAGCAAAAAAATTATGTATACTTGATTAATAATGTGGACGTAGATGTAAGATAGTCTATAGAAGTGTAAAGAAACGTTGAAATTTTGACTGCAGAAGTTTTCCTTTCTTCTTAACATCACGTTCACTCATATTAGTTATAAATCTAATTATAACATTTATCTATTACAACTTTTCTACTTATTATTTATAGACACAATAATTATTTACTTATAAAAAGTATTCCAACAATAATAAAGGAGATGACGTATGAGATTTTTAATGAAATTAATTTTTCTTCAAATTTTTATAATTAAATGATATATTAATAAAACAGGAAACAACGAAAGCTTGAATACCACTCGAATTTATTTTTTTTGTTCTAAAGCATATTCTCTGGATTCTTGCAGTTTAATTTAAAAGCAAATTAGTTATGTAAAAGAACAATCAATATTTCAAATATTGAGTATGTTTCTTATAAAAAAAAATTCTAGTTAGCGATTCCCATTGGCATTGGCTTGATGGATCTATAGTCGATAGTTCAGTCATTACCTGGTGTCCAAATAGCACATATGGCACATCAATCGGTACACAATGTGCAGCTTACGATAGCATTTTACAATGTGTTAATAATTATTTTTGTGATATTTTGTTACCAGCTCCATGTGTGTCTGGTAAGAATTAATTAACTCTGTTGTTCTTACATTTCTATTTGTATTTGAAATTTTCAGCAACAAGTGGTATAGATCAACGGGCCAAAATAAGTTTGATATCGCAGTCAAAAGCAACGTCTTTATGTGTAAGTTCATCCACTGGTGCTTATGCAAACTGGTGGACATATTCACTTCTAATCCTCAATTGGTTTATGCTTTTTTGTTTCCTTCTTTATTTATGCGATCGTTTTACTATAAATAAAAATACGCTGTTACTAATATCGATTTTTGCAATATTATCATTTATATTGATTATTATCTATGCCATTTTATGGATTGTTCAATGTATGCTCAAATGAATGAAAACTTATTAATTTAATTTTCGTTTTTCTTTTGACTTAGATCAAGATATTATTAAAATACCATTAGCTATTGTTATAATTGGTTGCATAGCTATTGTACTTATTTATGCTGACTTATTTTTAATTTTGAACGATCGTACTCGTGGTAAGAGTTAGAGAAAAATTATTTTATCTAATATAAAAATCAAAGACTTTATGTTTAGTACATCGTTTTATGGCATGCATGATATTCATATTGTTAACAATAGTTGTAGAATTATTTTTAATGCTTGGCTTGATTCTTTGTATTGCTTATTGTTCACAATATATTACACTTTCATCGTCAATTCTCGATAAAGGTTATTAGAATTGCTTTTTCTATAAAGATTTGCTAACAATTACTTTTCCATTTAAAAATGCATATATATATACATTTCAGATATTAGTGCATCAGTATTGGCTTCAATAGTTGCTATCGTATCAGTTTTATTTAATACAGGAATACTTCATCTATTAGGTAATGATATAAATTGAATAAATTGCAATTTCGTATTATTCTTATTTTAGAAAATGACGGTTATAATCGTATAAATGTAGTACAACCAAACCATACAAATCGGATTTCACGTGGACTAGCACCAACACCCGCACAGGCACCGATATCAACAACGAATTCTCGTCATCCATCACAAGCTAATGCCCAAATAAATCATCATCCTACATATCCAGTAGCACCATTAAAACAACATGACCGAATTGAACGAGCAACTTCACCTGTTGATGAACGCATTCTTAACGAATTTTATGCAGATCGACCAAAAGATGTACATCAATATAGTTTGGAAGGCAGACAATATTTCGTTTATGAAGGAACAAATCTAACTGATATTGAATCGTATAGAAGAGGTAAATAACGATAAAGAAAATTCATTTTCTTACTGTTTTAATCTTATATTATCATCACAGATTTGACACAAGCCATGTTATTACAAGAATCACAAGGTCTTATTGATGCCATTAATCGTGCTAAAAATTCAGCTTATGCGTCGGATCTTAGCGATGAAATTCATCAAGCTCAGGCTTTAGCTACGAAATTAGCATAAATTTAAAGTATATGACATAATTTATTTAGAATATGCGCCCGCTGTAGTGAATACTAAACTTTTTTGCTTTTTTTCTGTTATTTTTCACCGGTTTATGCCTAATGAAATCATTTTGGATTTCTTTCTTTCCCATTTTGGTTTGAACATGAAGACGAAAAGAAAAAAGACGGCAGTGTATGAATGTATCTTTATATTCAAATCTTTGAACGATGTGTTTATGTAAAGATGTTCGAATTTTATATATATATATATATATATGTACAACACAAAAAAAGAACAAAGATACTGACGATGTTTATATCAGGAAAAAACCATACGTGGATACAAGTAAAGAAAAAAAAATAGAAGAAAACAACAAAATCTATTTTGCCACGTTTCTTTTTCACAAGAAAAATACTTCGGTCAACTAATAGTTGAAATAAATCCTTATCAGAGATTCATATATATATATATATATAAACATAGATACATATAATAATCTTAATGAGTTTTTCTTTAACAATAAAATATCGTTTTTTTGTTGTTGTTGCTGTTTAGAATTTCTAACGAATAGAATAAATCTTTTGCTTCTTTTAGTAGAATAAACAAAGCGACGAAGAAAATATTTACAAGAAAACATACACAAATGAAAAGAATCAACTATCATTCGGTCCTCCTCCAGTCGGTGCTAATCGTTGCTTTTTTCCTGTTGAATTAGCGTTTGAAGCGCTTCGTTTCAACGAATTATTTGCAGTTGAATTGTGATATGGCGTCTGTTGTTGTTGTTCTTGTAGCCATCGTACTTGTGTTGCTGGTCCATATCCACGTTCATTACGTGCTGCTATACGAAATATAATTGCTGGTTTGCTACTTGAACTTGTATCAAGATGTGCTTGCAGCAGTTGACCAGCATTGACGGAACATTCAGCTAATGCACCGCCATAAACACGAACAAAAGCCATTTGAGATGCTTGTTGTTGATGTTGACGTGGTATCGTATTATCGAGTGTTGTATTTTTAACTGCCAAATAAACAGCATAACCAGTTATTAAACATGAAGCATTTGATGGAGCATCCCACGATAAATGAGCGCCACCATCAGGTGTCTAAAATGAAAGAGATTATTGAATTTTCTTCTCATATCTACTGATGAATAATATGAACTCTTTATTCAAATCTATTTATATTGAAAATATCGTAATAGAAATCATAAGGCAACCTTTATCTGATTAATCAAAGAAGGTTATCACTGGTCTATACAATATTTCAGGTAAACTCAAACAGTATTGTCATNCCTTATAATCTTAATTATTACATGGATTATTATACTCAAAGAAATTCGTTCACTATCAATATAAGTTTTCAACACTGTGAAAGAAAAATCTAGCAATTTAGCAAATGAATTCATTTTGAAGAGACTTGGATTTAAAAAATATTGAATTTACAAATTTTTTTACATAGAAATCTTCGTTTTGCTCTTGTGTCATATTGCAAAAGTTCATCTTTTAACAAAGGTTCCTTAAAGTTAATGTACCTCTTGAACTAAGTTGTACAGTGTATTGGAACTGTAATTTATTTATTTAATTAGAAAAAGTAATCCTGAAGAATTTCCCAATGCGGAAAAACCATTGATTTCGTTTGACGAGCTCACAAGATTACCAAGTAACATTCTAAGTAGGAATTATCTTGTTTCAAAGCCAGAAGCATTTACATACGTAGAGGCAGACTATTTTGCTATTATAAAGCTGCGGTCAAAATTTTAAAAGACTCAATCTAGTATTATCACACAGAACATAACTTTATATTTCAAGTTTTCAGATTATATTGAACTCTAGGAATTATACTATTTACTTTTACACGATCGATTCTTCTTTCAATTAATTACTTCTAAATCAATAATTTCCTTTCCTATTTTATGAAATATAAAAACTCGTTTTTATTACTAATTGGGACAATGTACTTTTGATGATTTCAATTTAGACTACAATATTATCATTCATATTAAAGACATGTTTAAGTTTGATTTTTTGACAACAAGAAAAATTCAAACAACTGAAATTTATATCGCATTAGTCTAACTATCAAATATTCTAAATGCAAATCATTATTTCTTAATCGTTCGCCTTTTTTTTCAAAATTCTATTCATCAATCATTATATCGTACCTTAGTAATTTTAATATTCGATGGTGCTGGTGGTGCACCAGGTAAACATGTTTTGAATGCTGCTGCTTCACTCCATGGACCTCTTCCACATGAATTTACTGCTGCTATTCGTAGTTTATAAATAACACCTGGTTCAAGATCGACTTTTTTCACTAAATTCTGAACTTGAAGAGAATTGAGATCCTTTAAGAAAAAATATGCTAATAATAATCTTCGTCGAAGAAGAGACAATCAACGTACATAATTGTCAATATTGATATGAGATGGAACAACATAATAATGTTTAATATCAGCTGTTGTTGTTTTAAATGTTCCGACTACATTCCAACTATTTTCTCCTTCAGTTTCTAATGATTTTAAATCATTTTTCGTATCGATATTTGAGTTTCCATTTGATAATGTTGTCTGCGAAATTTCATGATTATCTATTTAATAACGTTCAAAAAATATTGTAAAACAAAAACAAAAACTCATAATTTACTTGATGATTGCTGAACATTCGTATTTATTGTAGTTGTTTGTTGTTGTATGGGACTAGCGGAATTTCGTAATACTGAAATAACAAAAACAAAGATTATCTTTGTGCTCAACTATCTTTGTCTTTAACATACCGTCGGATGGCAATCCATTTTGTAGAGACTAAAATAAAAATTTATTCAAAATATTCATTAGAGTATATCAATAATAGTAGAGAAAGTATTTTTATAGAAATGTTGAAGAGAAATCTTTCTCTGTATATGAGCCGATTGTAAAACAAAGACTGGATAATTTTCAACATAGAAGGAATTCATGAAGAAATATTCTCATTCTAAATAGATGAAATTATAAACGTATACGTTGGCTTAATTAAAAGCTATTCAAAATGAGTTTCAACATTATAATCGCATACAGCAAAAAAAAATACTCTATCCTCAATTGAAGTGTTTCGGTAGTTACTTTTATAGTTTTCTTACTAAATAAGTCCATTGATTGATAGATGACTTCTAATTCAAGGCAATCTACATCATGTAAATTTTAATGAGCTAAATCAATCTTCAAGCTCTTCATTAATTACTGCTGATAGGCTGCCCTATATTGAGCTTGACATCATGTATAGATAGAGTTCTTAGCAAAGATAGTTTTTCTGTGAATGCTTCAGATCTTATGGTTGTTTCTATCCTAAGATACAACTATGTTAAAATCATGTCTTATAAATTACTTATATAAACCGAAAGATTTCAAACATGTCTATCAAGGTAGTAAATAGACTTCAGAATTTCTCAAAGAACTATTTTTCTATGTGAAATTTGACCTACGAATTCAAAAATTAAGTTTTCTGTTGTTCCTGAGAAATCTCATGACAATTATATTTATGAAGTAAAGTATATCTAGAGCAATAAATTAGGAACATACATTTTTTAACTCATTGAGATCTACACAATGCGTATAGTCTTCTGTTAATAAAAGAAATTTGTTCACTCAAATGCTTTTCCGATGAGTATATTATTTACACGAGAAATATTACCTGATCATCAATAGTACCATCAATTTGTGGAATTAATTCATCATGTGTTATTATCGAACTATGTTTGTGTAATGATTCCAATATGTATTCAACATTTGTTTGTGTATCGCAATGTTGTGAAGCAATTCCTATTGAATCACATCCATCAAGTTGCTGCATTGAATTATCTACTGTTGGTGACGGCGGTTGAGATTGATTAGTATTAATCGAATTTGATTGATCAATATGCCCCATCGATAATGTAAACTTTGACGGTTGCCCTTGATTATTATTTAATGTATTTTGATTAAGAACTAAAACCTGTTGTTGTGCTTGAGGTAATGTGGGCTTTTGTTGTGTATTCGTTGTTAATACAATGGACTGTTGTTGTTGTCGATTTGGTGTAGTAATAGCTTTGATAACTAATGGTTGTTGTTGTTTGTTGGTATTTAAGTGTATGATTTGTTGCTGTCCTGTTGCAGGTCGGATACCTGATGCTGTTTGTGACATTAATCGAACAAACGTTGTTGGTTGCGTAGATGAACCACGCATAACAGGTGTTAACTGTTGAACACGAACACCAGCCGGCATCACAGTAAGAAGTTGTGGTTGTGTTGATGTTGTCGCTGATTTTTGATGAAAAATAATTGGACGAACACCTGAATTTGAAGTAGCATTGAGAAATTGAATGTTCGATCCTGCTGCTGGCCGAATAGCTAGAAAGGAAAATTTAAAATATTGTGATTTTCTGTTGTTCGTTCTGAATTTTACTTTGTGTAGGATGCGAAACAAAGTTGGTTGATGTTGGTTTTTGAAAGAGTAATGTTGAATTTGTTGTACTGTTCGAAGACTAAATAAATACCTTGATAATTTTTCAAAAAACTAGCAGAGACTAAATTACTTGTGATACAGTTGTTAATGCTGATGAATTAACTGTAGCAGTAGACGAAGCAAGTGATGTTTGTGATGATGATAAATGAGCTAATGATAGTAAATCTGATGTAGACTTATTTAACAATGTTGATGGCGAAAGACATCGATCAACAGTTGTATCTATAATTTATGTAGATTTTGATAACAATCAATTTTTATCTATAGAGAAAAATATCTCATTACCGTTGTCATTTATTGCAGAAACAGATGCATTTGATGGATGTTGTTCTATATAGAAATCATAAAGAGAAATTGATTCATTAGTAAAATTAAATTTACCATTTGAAAATGTTGGTATCAATGATGCAAGAACTAATTAGACAAAATATAATTTAATATTTATACAATCGAAATTATTGTTTTACCTGATTGAGGACTTTTAGAGGCAAATAATGAAGCCGATATGGATTGCAATGGTAAAGATATAGGATTTAAAGATGTTGGAGGTGGCTGTTCAATAGGTGCTTCAAAACGCTGAATTTGTAAAATGTATGAATCAGCTGTAAAAAAGAAAAAGAAAAACAAGCGACAATAAGGTTCCAATTAAAAATTCAAATAAATTTACCCGTTGGAACAGGATTCCATGTAATTTCTAAATTTCCAATGCCAGCTTTGAGTAGTTGTACTTTTTCTGGTTCACCTGGAGATGCTGTTTCCAAACACCATAAATCTTTACAACAAACCTATTCAAATCAAAATATTTTCCTTTTAAGATAATAGAAACGATTGATTTTATTGCACACTTGATTATTCCAAGCTTTTCGATAACCGTCTCGTCCACTCCAAATATACATTCTTGTATTAACAGACGTAGCGCAATGGCCAGCACGTGCTCGTGGAACATTTTCATCGAGACATTCTTGTCCAAGAAGTTCCCATGTGTTTGTTTCTAGACAAAACAATTTTTATTTATTTATTCAAATAATTATTTTTCTTTTGAGATTACCTAAATTGACTGCAGCTAATGTATTCGTACACTTCCATTCTTTTTCATTGGTATGTTGTTCATTTTTATCGGAAGAAATCAATGGTACCCAACCACCAAAAATATACATACTAAATAATTCAAACAGATCAATACACCAGAATAAAAGAAAAAGGATAGAACACTAACCGATGACCAATAATAACAGATGAATGAAGACTACGTTGTTGTGGTGCTAAACCAGTTGCAACGATTTGTGTCCATTGTGATAAATCTTTTTACAAACAAAAACTCAATATGCTTTCATTTCAATCATAGATAATAAATTCTACCTATATAATAATTCCAAATATCACCTAATCGGTGACCATTCATTCCACCATAGACAATTAATTTTGATCGACTGTCGTTTTGTCCACGATATCCAACACACGTATGAGATTCACGTTCCATCGGTTGTGTACTACGTATAATTGGTTGTTCCCATAAATAATTATTGCTTTTAAATTCAAGTGTATACAAATCATTTAAGTATCTAAAAACCAAATTGATTATTATTTGTTTTTTTTTGATTCACTGATTTCTTACCGAGGTACATTTTGCTTTGGATCTTTACTATCATTAGCTAAACCACCAAAAAGATAATATTTTCCATCAAAATATGTTAATGTATGTCCTAAAACAAATCGAATGATATCGATTATCGAATGATAGAGAAGAATTTTACCCAGTCTTGCACATGGTAGTGGAGCTATTTTCGGTGGTCGTCCTTTTATTTTTCTCCATTGCCATGTTATAGGATTAAGTTCCCAAAGGTCGGCTGAATATTTTCCATATTCAACCATACCACCAAAAACAAGAATTCGCGAACCATCTGTAGCAAAACCAAATGCAGCACAACCTGTCGGTATATCACCTTTTACCAATGGTTGAAACCATTGATTTGTAGCTAGACAAATAAACGATCAAAACATAAAACGCTTTTCACTTGAATTCTTTATATTTACCACAATTAAAAACATTAAGATCTTCAACAATACCATCATTACCTCCACCAAAGATAATAATCAAATCTTTGACAGCTACTGCTCGATGACCATGACGTGGCTTTGGACTTGAACCGGTTGTAGTATCAAGGCGTTTCCATTGAACTTTTGTTGTCATCACATCGGTATTTATTTAATAGATCGATTCACCGAAATTAGGATGGAAATAAATGAATAATGAATAGAATATAAATACACAGGGAGATAGCCACTAAGTCGCGGCCATTATTATAATCATCATTTAATCGATGCCTTTATCGATCATTAGGTTTTGACAGTTGAAATTTATTTTCTAGATAAATTACGATTTTCCTGTTATGTTTTAGTCGGATAAGTAATTTCAAATAAAATAAAAATACTGTGAAATTTTTTGTTCTAATTCAGTTATGCATCTCAATGAACCAATCAGATTTTTTCTAATTGAGGAGTCACTATGGTACCAGTAGATGGAAATGGTTGATGTGTCAAGAAAGTAAGCTATTGAAAATGTAAGAATAGTTGAAGTTTTTTTTTGTTTTCGTTATTGTATTCAAAAAGATTGTCCTATAATTGTATGTTGTTTTCCTTTCAAACTCATGTCTGAGTGTTAATCAAAACAATAGATATATACATTTAATTCTAAATTTAGTTTGAAACATACTTTTCAAATGTATAAAATATCATTTTCAATAACGACAATAAGTTTTCAAATCAATTCAATATTGTTAAACAGATCTTAATTTTCAAAATTAATCCTTGAAACAATTACATTTACTTGAATATGTTGAACTCGAGTATTCAAAAGTTTTTTTCAAATCCTCTTTTGCCAAGTGCGTGAATTCAATTGCAAATGACTTCTGACTCGTATCTGACATCAGAGTCGACAATATCAATATAAAACAAAACTGAAATAATGATATATTGATGATATATTTTTAAGTTTTCTTAGAGTCGACTACTATGTTTCCTAATACAACATAGTATACCGAGTTGAAATTATGTCACACATTTCTGTTTAATATTGATGTTTAACGTTTGATGTATATTTATCGATTGCTTACTTCAATTAGATGGAAACGTCAGAGCTTGATTTGAGTCGTATTCATGGATTTACATCATGGATCAATATGCGACTAATGCCTTTTGAACAAGGTCTTAATCATATCTTAACAGATTTAATGAAAGGCACTAATATGAAAATGTTATTACAAAGTGTTACTGGAACCACGACGGAAAAAATTCAATCGTTTGAAAAGTTAAGTCCTGAACAAATAAGAACTCGATGTGAATGGGCTGTTAAACACTTGAAAGAACAGTAAGATATTGTTTTTTCTTTCGTATTCAAACAAAAAAAAAGGGGAGGAGTTTATTTATTTTAGTCAAGTGATACCAGAAGATGTTCAAGTAGATGCTCGTTTATTTGCTGTACGAAGTGCAAAACATGTTTGTATTGAAACTTTTTTCTTCTATATATGATCGGAAAACCTTGCCTTTGTCATCCAATGTAGGTATTTGATCTCCTTTGGCGATTAGTCGAGCATGATATTTGGTTTTTATGGGAACGTATCGATTTTCTTCTTCAAGACGATGCGGTTGCATTATTATCAGTACCGTTGAAGGTAAGATAGCGAAATTTCAAAGTGCTAAGATATTACCGCGTCTTCTTGATTGCGGACGTTTTTTCTTAATTGTAGGAAAAAAATGTCTGCAAAGTAGAAACAGGGGGAGAGAGACAAAAATAGTCGCGACTGGAAAATGTCCGCATTATGGAAGCAAACGAAAATTGATATTTTAAGATGATTCATTCAAATAGTTGTATTGAATAAAATCAACCGTTTCAAGCTAGTCTAGTGTGCTTCGTCAATGTCATCCAGGCCATTTTATAAGCATGCATTGTGAAAGAAAAACATTTAAAGTGACAAAGTTAAATCTAGACGAATCAAATAAAAATGTCCATCGTGACAGATGATAGCTTTTCTCCAATTTCCACACAATCTAATAAAGATGGTATAGTTTTTATCGATACAACTGATAAGGAGGATGATCTTGATTATGAACCTAAAAACAGTTAGATGTTCAGCTATTCTTCATAAATGATTTTTCTGTATTTTTTTTTACCTAATAAATCTAGTCTTGATTCCACAATGCGAACATTTTTTGTTCTCCTCCCTCAAATTCTGCTTTGCGGATGTTTTCCTTCATTGGAGGAAAAAAATGTTCGTAATTAAGCTGTAACCGATATTACTATTGTATTATAATAGAAAATTTGCCATTCAATATGAATTTTTATACTATTTGCGAAGATGAATAAACATCAGTCAAACTATGATTTAGTAGTCTGTTTTTCGAGAGGATAGGAAAAAAGACAATTCTTAGAGATATCATAAACAGATAGTCATTTCATATTTCTTATAATCAAAGTATTTCTTTTTTATGCAAGTAATAAATCTCAATATTTCTCATCAGTTTTTCTTGTGGGCATAACAGAGCGAAGGAATTTTTGAATATAATTTTTTTTTNGTAGATGTATCGCTCTTAGCTGGTTTTGGTACAAAAGATGTTGTAGATGATGTCATGACTCAAGCTGGTCAAGTAGGAATATATTATTTTACAGAATATTTCATTTAACTTCGTTTTGTTCATTTTATATAGCCTGGTAAAAAGCCAGGCAAATTCTCTGAAACGGAACAAATGCTTGCTTTTTCTAAACGAAATCTAACGAAAAAATATCCAAAACCAAGTGCATGTATCATTGAAATGATTCAAATTGTTTTACAAGTAAACTTCCAATTTCAAATGAATTCACTGTCTTTTTGTGCCAATATAGAAACTTCCAGAAGGACGCAGAATCAATTTTACTAAACTAAACGAACTATCTGATTTACGTGTTTTATGTAGTTTAGTAAATTATTTTGTGCCAAATCTTATTCCAACTGAAATTTTACTCAATGACAGGTTAAATTAATTTTTAATACGAGTACATTGTGTTATGTCTATTTGATAGATGGAGTTTAAATTTAACACTAGCTATTATTGATGATGTTCTGTGCTGTAAATCAAATTTAGCTTCTGAAGATCTTGTCTTGGTAACTAAATATAACAATGAAACAAAAAATTGAAATCAAATTAAAATGTTTTTATTAAGGGTGACGAAATGTCAATCTGTGCATTTATGTGTTATTTTTTTCTAGTCTTTCTAAAATATCGTCAAAATGAAATTGCTATTCGACGAACAGTATAATTTTTGAAATGAAAAAATGTTTTGTGTTTTTCAATTTTTATATTTAGGAAGAAATCCGGCGAAGACACTACAATGCTGTGCAAAAACTTCGTGCAACAAATCAAAGTGATCAGGTTGAAGATAGACCACGTATAGAACAAGAAGTCTTCCAATGTAGTGCTGGCAAGTATAATGTATAAGAGATATATTTTAGGGAAAATGAACCTGTATGTATTGTGCTGCGTGTTTTCATTTGTTTAATAAGATGATTCGTATTTGGTACCGCTTCTTTCCAATGAATAGAGATCCGGAATCTGTGCAAATTAAATATTTCTCTCGATATTGACGTATGTGAAGAGTAACATTTTTATCGATGAATTACAGTATAACAATAAGAATCTATAGAGAATTCTCCATATTCAGTTAATACGAAATATTAATTCATATTTAATTGAGACTGTTTAATATCTAGAAAAAGGTTTTTTTCTAAACGAAATTTACACTAGAAAATACTTTCATATGTTTCATCGAAATATAGATAGATTTTTTTCTTCCATTAACTTTTCTACATAAAATGAATAGTAAGTAAATTTAGTTGCAAATATCTCATGTGTATCATCAGCCATCTATTTTCATCTAACTGATTGTGTTATATCGGAATATCATTGCATTTTTAAGAAAATTATGTTTTATATATTTAGAATTATCAAACTTAAGAAAAAAATATGATTTACAAAGTGCATTACAATGGAACGAACATGTTGAACAAACTCGATTGAAAGTAAGAAAATGATTAGTTTTTTTTTACTAATTAAAAAATATCATTTCAAAAAGGTAATAACAATAATTGGAAATAAACTTAAAGTGCGTTTTGATTGGTTTGATATACCTGAAGAGATAACAATAGCAGAAGTTTGTCGACAAAAAGCAGTTAATCTAGTAATGATACCTGAAAAGAATAAAAAACAATAATGTCGAAATGAAAAATTCTCTCTTAAATTAGGTTCTTACGGAAGGTTCTGCATTTTATCGAATCTTAGATCGAAAACAAGAAATCGTTACCGCAGAACGATCGTTTATATTAATACACAAGCAATCACGGCAAATCATTGTTGATAAATCATTATGTAAAAGTAAGAATTTCATATAGATTTATATATATATACATATTTAACAATAAGCTTATCAAAGGGGATGACGATAGTCTCAATCCAATTATCCGAAAAGGTAAGCATAGCTAAACAAGACAATAGAAATACTTAATAATTTTTCATACAATAGCAAACGTTCGTTCAATTTTGGGTATCGCCAATGCCAATGATCATACGGAAGTAAAAGCAGATCGATATCCTCAATATGAAGTATATGAAGAAGAATTTGCTTTTTTTCGATCGTACTTTTAATTATTCTAAACTAGGTTTACATCAATGCTCCATCTCAAAATAAAGTTTTACCTGATAAAACAACATTTTTATATCAAGTGTTTCCTGATTCATTAAAATTCTATCATAATTTTCTTCTCAAAGCCTGTGGTGAAGGCCATTTTGATTCTGTTTTTCATCTTGTTCAATTTCTTCAAAAACTCTATCCAGATTTTATTAATATGCATGAAGCACATACATTAAATACAGCGCTACATGTTGCTTGTAGACATAATAATATGGTTGAGTTTCTTTCTTTTTGTTCTGTAAATTTTCGAATTACTTTTTATTATTTTTTTATTTCAAAGAATATTGCTCGATATTGTTTGGATAATGGTGCTCATGTTGATAGTTTGAATAAAGATGAAAACACTCCTTTATTTTGTGCAGCCGAAAGATTTTCAAGTTCATGTGCAAAGGTAAGCTAAGAAGATTAGACATAACGAAATTATTATCCCTTTTTTTTCCTTCCTTCATTTTTCGTCACTAGCTTTTACTTGAATATGGTGCAGATATAACCATTAAGAATAGTCGAAAAAGAACAGTTACCGAATCGTGTGTTAGTGACGAATTTCAACAAACATTAATTGGTAAAAAGAAAAGAAGCCATCATCATCCAAGGATACGTTCATTTTGATTCATTTTAGATGTCAGTACTTTTATTGGATCTGTAGTACCAGCTTTAACAAGTGGCGATAGAGAAATACTTGACAGAGTGATTTCTGATCATGTTGAAGATCGATATACACTAAGGTAAAATATTCTTCTATGATTTATCGTTGATTTGATTTTTGCTTTTTGTCTAGTTCATTAAATAGCAGGTAAATCATACACAGAGATTATTCACGTATAATATCGTAGTCTTTGCACTTAAGATTTATCAATGGAAGTACTCTACTTCATACAGCATGCTATTTTAATAATATATCTGCTGTTAAACGTCTTCTTAAGTTAGGTGTAAATCCTGATGTAAGAGATTATCAAGGTAAAACAGCTCTACATCGAACAAGAGATTTACAAATTATAAAAGTCAGCATTTCATTTTGTAGTTTCATTATTATTATAATATTTTCTAATAGTTTCTTATTGAATCAAATGCTGATGTGAACGCAACAGACCATGATGGTAATACTCCATTACACACAAAGTGTGCTGGCGAATATAATAAGCCAGTTGAATTACATGCTATTCAAGTTCTTCATGAATATGGAGCTTCATTAGAAAAATGTAATTCAAATGATGAAACATGTTTTCATATAGCAGCACGCAATGGACATACAGAAATCTTAAGATTATTATTTGAACTTGGCGAAGAAACTGTTCGAGCATCTGTTCGAACAGTTGAACAAAAATTAACTCCACAAAATTTTTCAACGCTTGCATTGGCCATACATAATGATCATTTAGATGCAGCTAAATGGTAAAAATAATAGAACAATCATTTTATTTATGATTCTTTTTCTTTGCGATAAAGGTTAGCTGAACATGAATTTACATTCAAACAGAATGAAGCTAAAGACTTAATTAATGAAATTCTAACAGAAAAAATATCCTCGTACGTTAGTTTACTTTCACTTTTTTTTCTCTCATAATTGTTTAAATTTTCATATGTATAGGACAGAACCTGAACGTCTTTTACAATTTCTTTGTAAAGAAGGTAATGCAACATTATCAACTATTTATCAAGAAGGAAATACGTAAGAAAGAATTTAAGAAGTTTTGCTGTTCTTTTCAAGTTACAATCGTTATGATTCATTTCTAACTAGTGCTCTTCATTTGGCTGCATCAATGGCATCTGTAGAACCACTAAAATTATTATTGACACTTGGTTTTGATCCAAATACAGTTAATCAAACAAAAGAAACACCTCTATTTGTTGCTGCTCGTACGAATAATTTAGATGCAGCTTGTGTTCTTATCGATAATGGTGTTGATTATCGAATTAAGAATATTGAAGGTAAAATCTATTTTCATAATAGAATTTCAAAATTTATTATTAAAATCAAATCTTTAGGCTATACAGCATTTGATTATATTCTTGATATTGATGAATGGTTATCATCAGAGAAATTCGATGAAGAAACAAAAGCATGTTTTCGAGCTTATAAATATAAAGATATACGAACATTAATCTATACGGTATCATCGAAACTTGATCAATTTGATGCACGTATAACAGCTAATCATAATATACATTTACAGAAGGCATACCAAAAATTTAGTTACGAAATCAATAAAACTGAACAACAAGTTCTTCAATCGCCTCGTCTACGAAAACGATAAGACATTGCTAATCAAAATAATGTTTTGTCAATTGGTGATATAGAGTTTTATATTTTTCCATTTAGTATATCACTGTGTTTGTAATTGATTTTCCAATAAAAATTAAAAACATATTTTTTTAAAATAAACTATATACATAAAAATTCACAACAAGAAACTCAATGCAAATATTGTAAATCAATTTTCTCTGTGATATTTTTCAATAATTCTTGTTGTATTTAAGAATATATGAACTAGAGAAAAAGGCTATGGGGATTTTGAACTTTTGGAGGAAAAACTAACATTCCTTTTCCAGCATCACAAGGGTTTAGAATAGAACTACGGCAAATAAAAGTACAAATACCTTTGTTAGAACTTTAGTTCAGAGATGCAAGAAAGGTCCCGCTTTATCCAGAAAACTAGAAGAGAAACATAACTGCTATCATTGAAGAATATTATAGGTTAATTCATCATCATTCTATCGCACTTTTAATTATTTATCGAAGGAGATTCTCCGAGAACAATAAAATCTAAACACAAAAATGCATACTTATCATATCTTACCTTTCATAATGGCCTGTCTAATAGATTATGATAATAATCAGATATTATTTGCATATTCACGACAATACTCCCACCATTTGTTGCCAATTCGATGGAAACTAGGACGTCTTTAGAGCTCAATTTCTTTTTGAAATCGTGAGGATGTGGGTTTCTTCTCATAACAACACCAACCTTCATATTCCACACCACTCTAGAAACCCACACCCAATTCCGTACAGTATTCTTTGACATTATCGACTGTGATTGGAATATCTTTACCACTACGAATCAGTTCATATTCATATGTGTGTCTAGAGGTGTCAGCCGTACGGCTGAGCCGCCGCAGCCACCAAATTAGTAGTAATTTTAAGAATTTTGGGGGAGCCGCCGCTGCGAAAAAACAAGCTTAGCCGTTGCGCAGCTGCAAGAGATAAAAAGTTTTGATAGCGTTATTTGCCGCCGCTGCCATCAATACATATGCGATCGAATCGAACATTTTTCTTTTAATTTTCATCAGTGAATTTTTAACTGAGCCGCCGCCGTCACATAAAGACTTACAAATATCAGCCGACGCCGCCGCTGTGAAAACAATTTTAAGAATTTGTAGCAGCAGCCGCTGAAGACATTACTCATTCAAATAACGAGCCGCTGGAAATCTTCAAAAATTGAAAATTGTTGCCCGCCGTCGCCGTTCAACCCTTCGGCTGAAACCTCTATGTGTGTCCAGCTGAACTAATAATATCAAATCGAAGTTCACTCATACTAATATGAATTAAATGATTGGTGTCACAACCAGTTTCGACTAAATCTTCTATTTCGTTGACAACAGCAAAACTTTGTATATTAATGTCGTCAATATCTTTGATAGTTAATTGTTCGTATACTAATTTTTTCCATAATAAGTTAGAAAATTTTAAATCTACATAAGGTTTCCTTCGAATAGCTATACCCATGTAATAGATGTTGTATCTACACTAATGACTAAACGAATAAATTGATTTAATTTTAACATTGCTTCATTTTCGCTAGTGCCTTCAGTTGTATTAAGACAAATATGATCCGTCGATGTAATGAATATGCTTGTTTGTGAGTTCAATAGAACCAATGCTAATCGTTGTTCATTGGTTGGCAAACTTGGTACTAAAATATCAAAAATAATTGTATATCTATAGAATTTGTTGAGCGGATCTTTTGACAACGATATAAGTTTTATTTTATTAGAATTGTAAAACTGTTTCATTTAGAGTTTTGAAAATTTTCGCTTCATCCATATCAATTTTGTTTTTGTTTTCATTTCATTTCATTGAATGGTTCATTAAATTGAATTAGAAATTCATCTGGAAAATGTTGTTGATCTTTTCTGAATGGAAACGTATTTGCTTCCAAACGATATTTGCTCTGTTGTTTATAATCTATCGCTACATAAGATAGTCCACTAATAAATAAACGTTCAATGTGTTCCTCTGAAAACGCATATTTTCGTATGGCAAATTTTTTCATTCCAACAGAAATATGAGGCAAAAAGTTAAAATTGAATTTTCCCATTGTATGATTATCAAATGCAACATTGATAGTTTGACAAATCTTATTGCCTAGATAGATTTTAATTGATCGTTCTTGTGACTGAATTAAGATAACAGTTTTTGCCGATGCATTGCTTTCGTTCAATGGTAATCATACTGCATGTTGCTCGATTGCTTGTAATGTAAATAGAAGAATGTCGCAGTTGTCATTAGAATCGTTGTCAGATATGTGAAAGGCAAAACTAATCGTAAATACGGAAGTTTGATTGTCTATCGAAAATGGAAAACCACCACTTTCTTTTGTCAATTTCAGTTGATGATCATGGATATTTAATGAAATTTCAATATGATGGTCATTAATAAAATCATGTAGAAATGTTGCCGATGGTTGATTTCGTGGTGCATAAATAAA
>OENM01001823.1:9512-24795 GCA_900239745.1 Rotaria magnacalcarata | reverse complement strand
TATACTGGTATTTGGTCAAGCAGACATAAGGCTTTTATAGTAAACAGCACAGATAGAGTTAGTGATGATTGAGAGAACAAAAACTTTCCAATAATGAAAACGATGAACTAGCACAAACCGATATGGTACAGATATATAGGTATTTTTCTAGTCAATGAGGAAGCTTGCTTTTTCGGGTAGACTGCTTACTCGTAGAGAATTTTGAGCTGAAACTTTTTTCAAAATATTTAACATCAGACTCTCTAGAAAAATGAACACGCATCCCATAAAAGTAAAGATGAGTAAAGACTAAAACTTTACTGGAGTATTAATGCGGGNGGGATTCATGTTCCAACTTGGCGACGATCTATTTTATTTGTATATTTAAGAATTTTCGAAATGAAATTTTCTTCTCGTGTGAAATGTTTTCTTAAATAAAAAGTAAAGTTTTTTCTTTAGTAGATAACTCTCGTTGTATACAATAAGATTTCGTGATGAAAATCCATCGAAACAGGACATCAATATTCTATGCACCCAATATTACTCTAATAAGTATATTTCTAAAATGAAGCTTTTCTATTTTGTTCTATTGGATTCGTTTGTTGACAATCAGATGGAAAATCTCTTCGAAAAAGATTCAGTTGAAATAAGTGAAAATAGCAAGGGGAAAGTCATTCGAGCATTCCCTTTCACTCGAATCCATTGCTGATATGTTACAAAACAATAGGGTGATTTGCATTTACTCATAATTTTCCTTTGATTTATCTATGGAACTCAACAGCTTGCGAATGTATCGCAAAATAATAAATTAAATAGGACTTCGCATTTGTTGATCTTTCTCTGCTTTTTTATTTTTCTATCTTAAGATATTGCTGAATACTCATCTCAATAGAAATAGTATTGCAGAATCAATATGGTACCAGTCTGAATGATGACTCTTTAATATTAGACGCTAGTTTACAATCAGAGACAGTTATATCAACAATAAAAAAAACTACCAGATAAATATTTCCGTTATATACTATTACTTATGAAATGCACAGTCTCACCTATTCCAACAATCGATGTTATTCTCTAGAAGTTTCTAATGATTAAACTTTGATACATACTATCAGTTCTGCCAATGTATTGTAAAACAGTATCGTTGAAAGCAAGAGCACCGATACAGATATGCTGCATGTCCTATTTATTTATGAACAAAATTAAAAGCTTCAAGATACTACGTACTTCATGATTTTTGATACATCGAACAAACTATTGACTCCATAATCTTTCATGTTATTTTTCTATGTTTATTTGAATATATAAGACTACACATTACAAAATAATTCTCGTTGCGACTCATCACAATAACAAATTAAGTTTATTCATGGCTATCAGTTGAAGAAAAATACTATCAGTGATCTATCATGATTACATGAACGTTTATTTAATGTTCATCCAAATGAACGCATCTTGAATACAATTACGATTTTTTCAGATAAAGAATCAATGCCATGTAGAGGAAAAGAATCCAGCTAGTTTTCTAGTGACTTACTTATAGTTTTTAGTCGAATATCAGCATTTTATAGATATACTAAGAATATCGATTTTTCTTCGTAGCTCATACATATACGATTTTAGTCCCACCAATAGTTCAATATCGAATGCTGTTGGAAAAAAATGTTTGCTAATCTAATTGTTTTTTTGCATTCATGCGTATTTATTGAAAGTCAGTTGTGTTAACTCACCTACATAGTGAACAAGACGTTCTTCTCAGTGTCTTTGTGGTGTACAAATCAATTCAGCAACTTTTAATTTCTATGACACATAATTGAATTATCATTTTTTCATGAATCAAAGAGGTGAAGCGAAGAGAACTAAAGAAGAATATGAGAAGAAAAAAGTTCTTTGCCTTTTAAGCTTTCTATATGTAGATTTGATATCGATGAAATAAGCCTGGAATAAAAATACATTAATTCAAATGTGCATGCGTAAATATTGAAAAATGCATATCGATGTGTGGCATAAATGAGAATATATTAAAAGAAAAATTTCATTTATCTCATTGATGACTTGTATAGTCCAATCAATATTTAACCTATCGCAATAGCCAAGAAAATTATTATCAATTTTATTCTCAGTTGAAATTCCAATTTAAAGAATTCAGCACATGGCGCGAAGGGAAACTTGGCTTTCGTCTCATCTCTTTTTCACGATCTCCGGACGTGAAGAAACGACAGGATGTTCGGAATGAAGAGTGTCCATGAGTGCGGAACGAATTCTGTCAATAGCGTTTTCGAAGATTAAGCAGTAAAATTGAATTGGAGATCGAAATAATAATGTCCAGACGTTCGGAATAAAGACGACGGGATGCTTTTGAGGATGTTCAGATTTACTGATCTGTGAAAAAATATTAAATGATACGCTAGTCTAGCAGCTTTGATGCTTTGTAGTGGACGTTCCATTGAATTCAACCAATCTAGATTTCTCTTCTATTTACTATTATAACTGTAGTGTTAATTTTTATTCTCCTTATTCCTTCAATACACTCTCTATTACAAATACCAGTTGTATTGAAACAAAAGAAAGAAATAATTATTTATTCGTAACCCTAGTGTGAATGTACATCATCATTCTATTCATTTGAATTCTTCTGTGGAAATAAGAAATAACAGCAAAACGCACTTTCTTCTTTATGATGGAACATTCATTAAAATGCATATTTTCACTTGTTTTATCAAGATTCACCTTCAGTTTGTCTTCGCTGCCCAATCGCTTGTATAGCCAATCATGTTTGAACGAAAGGACTGGTTCTTTTTACATTATACAATATTTTATTTCTAATGGAACTACTGCCATATCTCAGTATCATGAATAGATTAAAATACGAAACTTAGAAACAATTGCTGAAATCATTATAGCATAAAGAGTATAGATAGAGAAAGAATAACCGACTGCTCATATAATCATAAATGTAATCAATAAATATAATCCATTATTGTCTATAAAAGCAGAGTCTCTATATCAATTATAATATTCTGATAAATTCTTTTCCGATCTCCCTGCTAATGTCATTTCATTTTCGCGATATGTCTCTGTAAAACGTACCCTGAGGCTTATCTTCCGGATAACCGGCATTGTTCATTACAATCTGCAGGCGTTACATTATATATGACAAGGAGTATTCTCTTCTGAACATCAGACCAACACATTCCAATCTCACTGTTTTTTCTATTGCGAGCTTCCATGTAAAAATGTTAGCGAGCCCACCATCAAAAATCTTTACGGATATAAGACATTGCCAAACACCCGGTCACATTTCAGGGTGTTCGGAAGAGGTGAGACGCAAGCTAAGTTACCCGGTATGATTCATGATCATAAATAAAATTCGGCAACTATTTCTCACAATCACAGTGACAACACAACACTTACTGTCAGAATACATTTTTTGTGATACATTGATCAATTACGATCAATTTATTCAATTATCATCGACAAATGCTTCTTAAATCACGTGCCATTGGGAAAAATACTACTAAAGTATGAAATGCAGTCTAAACGAAGAATTAAAACAAGATTCTTATATACACTTCTAAAAGTTAAATTGAGCCGATGAAGAAAACGTCCGATGTTACTTTTTATTTCAGTATCTACTTAATGATACTTTGTATGAGTTTCTATATAGAATGTGGATTCTAATGGATAGAAAAAGTTTCCTTGTTTGTAATATCTATTTCGGCTAGATACGTCATTTAACTAATTTTCTTGCTTTTAAAACTTTCATCGTTACATTGACCGTGTATTATTTGAGAATTCCAATTAAGTAACTTATCTTTTACTCAGGAACCACTGGTAATACTAAATCTATCGTTGATAATGCAACACAGGGACAGTTGTTCCTTTTAGTTTAATTATAAAAAGTATAGTTGGTACGTAAAAATGAGTTTCAAAATGACGATGTAATCAAAATCTTTTTTCTTGTTTTCGTCGTTAACGTTAGCAGAAAATATTTCATACACTCATAAAGAAATATAACGGAACAGGCAAAGCGCTTTTTGTTGTACTTGCGTTCTTACTCAGAAGAGAAAAAAGTCATTCTCAGAGAAATGGAGAAAAATTAGCAAAAGAAGAGAAGAGGTATCCAACGCATGGGCATATTGACTGATATAACAGTGGAAAAATAAATCAAAGTTAGAATGGGAAATTAGAAAAGAAATGACGATGTTGGAGTTTTTTTCTCGTTCTTCTATTTCTTAGCAATGGCATTTTCAACTGTGAGACTAAGTAAGTTTTTGTCGGTGAGTGTCAACAAAGAATGAAAAAAAATACCCTTCAATTCGTAAAAAAAACCTAGAAAACGCGAGAACGTAACGTCAATATAAATTGAAACAGTAATTTATGTCGTAGTGGCAACAATTTTTTGTCTTTCTCGATTGAAAATCAAGCAACAACACCTATACTCAACATGAATGAAAAAAATGTCAAATCAACTGTTCCAAAGTTAACAGCTAGTGCTGCTGAAACTAAAACAACAAGATCAGATGTCATGCGACCAAGACGCCGTATGGTTCAAAATTATCTAGTTCTTTGGGTGGATGATAACATCGATGAAAATAATAAAGACTGCAGAAACGTACTGGCACAATTGCGCGCAGTGGTGAATTATGTGAATGTTTGCACAAAACCAGAACAGTGTGTCGAGTTCCTCAATGAAATGGATGAAGGAAAAGCGTTCGTCATTTCATCGGGTGCTTTAGGACAAAGCCTCGTAAATGACATTCACGGTGTACCAAAAGTGGATGCCATTTATATTTTTTGTGGCAAAAAGGCGCGTCATAAACCATGGGCGAAGGATTGGTCAAAGATTCGAGGTGTTTTTACCTCAATCAAACCAATATGTGAATCGCTAAAAAAGGTCACCCGTGAATGCGATCATGATTCAATTCCGATGAGCTTCGTTCCGAAGCGAACGATGACAGAAGGGGCAATAGGATTCGATCAAAAAAATCTTGATCAATTACCGCCATCATACATGTATTCGGTGATTTTCAAGGACATTGTATTAGAAATCAATGATGATGATGCCAAATCTATAAAGGCTTTAGAAATTTATTGCAAAAAAAAGAAATTCCTGAAGCAGAAATAAATGAATTAAAGCGTGAATATCATCAGAAATCACCGGTCTGGTGGTATACATGTGAAATGTTTCTATATGGTATGCTTAATTGTGGGTTACGATCAGAGATGCCAGATGTGAAAGTCGAAAATCCGGAATTTTTTTATCAAAATCCGGAAAATTCCGGAATTGTTTTTTCAGAATCCGGAAAAAATCCGGNTGAATGAATGAATGAATGAAATCTTAGATTTTTTCGTTCTTACCAAAAAGAGAAAGATAAACAATAAGGAAGACGCGGCATCAAATATAATGACACTTGAATTTTCGTTTGGATGAAAAAACAAACGAAAGTTGGAAAGAATAACAATACATAAAATGGCGATGTTGGAATTTTTGTTCGTTTGTTTGTCTACTGACTACTGTATTTTCAATTGTGAAGCCGGGTGGAGTTTCTTGTTGTGACAACGAGACAAAACAGAAGCAATCAGATTATATGTCACCGAAAACTAGAGAAAAAAAAAGAAAAGGTACCGACTATAAAATCACTAATTTATGTATAAATTAAAAAGAATTCGCTTACAATTTTCGACTTTAATCAACCAACAATACGTACTCAATATGAGTGGACAAAAAGTCAAGCCTACTGCTTCAAGTAGAACAACAACATCAGATGCCACGCAACCAAGACGTCGGATGGCTCAGAATTATCTGGTCATTTGGGTTGATGGTAACATCGATGAAAACACCAAAGATTGCCGGAATACGCTGGCACAATTGCGCGCAGCGGTAAGTGAAGTGAATGTGTGCGCAACACCCGAAGGATGTATCGAGTTCCTAAATGAACTGGATGATGGCAAAGCCTTCATAATTTCATCAGGAGCTTTGGGTCAGCACCTTGTGGCTGACATTCATGGCATGGCACAAGTAGATGCCATTTATATTTTTTGCGGCAACAAGGTGCGACATGAGCCATGGGCGAAAGATTGGCCAAAGATTCGAGGCGTTTTCACTTCAATAAAACCAATATGTGAATCACTGAAAAAGGTCGCCCGTGAATGCGACCATGATTCGATCCCGATGAGCTTCGTTCCGAAGCGCACAATGGAAGAAGGGACAACAGGATCGGATCAGAAAAATCTTGATCAATTAGCCCCATCATATATGTACTCGGTGATTTTCAAGGACATCGTATTAGAAATCAATGACGATGATGCCAAATCTATTAAGGCTTTAGAAATTTATTGCAAACAACAAAATATTCCTGACGCGGAAATAAATGAATTAAAGCATAAATACCACCAGAAATCACCGGTTTGGTGGTATACACGTGAAATGTTTCTATATGGCATGCTTAATCGTGGGTTACGATCGCTTGATATGGAAGCTATGTCCAAGTTAGGCTTTTTTATTCGAAGTTTACATCTTCAGCTGAAACAATTGCATCAGGAACAAGCGGCCGAATTCGAGAAATCATTTACCGTTTATCGTGGTCAGGGAATGAGCAAAGAAGATTTTCAGAATCTACTAGATTCAAAAGGTGGTCTATTATCATTCAACAACTTTTTATCGACTAGTAAGAAGTCATTCATAAATCATGCTACCTTTCTCAGAGCTTATTGAGAATAAGTCTTTTTCTGAATATTTCTTTTTTTTCAGTAGAAAATCTATGTTTTGTATAGTGAGTCTTTGAAAAAACCTATATTTTCAATATTTTGCGTCTCCATCTCGACGAGTTAGTGAGCAATCGAATCGATATTTTCTGGGGTAGTGTGGCATATATGAGGGATTAAAACAAAAAAAACTTTCAGAATCAGACCGCATGAAATGGATTTATAGGAGGAACAATTCAAAAATATAATTGTACAACAAAAATAAGATTCACTCATATATCTTTTCGTTTTGTTTCAGATTTATAAGTTATCATTATCAAGATGAGACCAAAGAAAGAAAAAAGAAAAGCAATAATGTTACATATTGTGAAAAATATCGTCAAAAAGTATAACTAAAGCGTTTGCAATCGAAAAGTTTGGATAAGACATTTTGAAAAAAAAGTAGCATGGATACTGATGATGACTTTATTTCTCATGTTTGTCACAAAATCATATTCTAAATAACTTAGTCAGACAACGCATTTCTGAAAGAAATGTATGTTTTTAATGATAACAATTACGCTTTTCTGTCGCATATGCATTCAAATATGCAAATAAAGTTATGTTTACACCTGCTGAATTCTACTTTTCAAAATGATTTGATTGATATGCGATAATAATCTTTAAAAAAATTCACTCAAAATTTACTTTTTGTCAAGAAAACTATTAGAACCTATCATATTCTTCGCGATTTCGATTTTTTGTGGAACTCACATATATTTTCGAAGAAACTACGTAGTGAGTGTAAGTTGAAGTGTAAGATTTTTACGGCTCCCCATTACAGACATAAAACACGAAAAAAAGAACACTTAGGTGTGCTAATTAGATAAAATTTTGGTACAGGTCGATTGCCTATGTTCAGCACTACTCACATCAATAATAAAAGTCTAGTTTCATTAATTAGAAATCATTATAATTATGATTTAATCTCTAATTAATCATCAAAATCTGTCATTTTTATTATGATACTCCATAGTTACAACAGTATCGTATATTTTTATTATTGCAAAGGCTAGCAATTAGTTTATGCTACTATTACACTCATGACTTCTACCACCTACAATAAACAGATGAACATTTTAATCTTTTTTTCCACACAAATACCTTAATCTAGAGCTTAAATCCACTTTAGTGTATTTATAATTCGCAACTTTTCCATCCACTGGGAAGCTTTTATCAAATTTTCGTTTATGAAAAAATGTATCAATTTCTCACCTGGTAATGGGAAAAATATAATTTCTCAACGTTCTATATAGCATATTTGATCAACAATATCGATAGCTATATCCTAAATACAGTTTAAACTATTATCATTCACAATATTTCTCAATGAAACCACTAAACACTTCAGCATACTGACATATTCTAAACAGAAAGTTTTTCATATGGTCTCCCTAGTAATATTTCCTATTGTGGATAGATCCAGTAAACTTCAAACGTTAAAAGGTTTTATTATCTTATTTTTGACCAAAATATGACCTGACTACACTGAAAAAATAAAACTTCTATTTGATCAGTATCTAACTAACCGAAATATGTGAGTTCCACATTTTAGCCCCAACGGAGCTGCGCTGAAAAGCTTTTATTAAAACAAAAACATGAAAACTATTGATGAGTAAACGAATGATTTCTTCCTAAATCAAATATATTTCCATCAGACACCTGATTTTCAGATACACGACATAAGATATAAAAAAGAAACTTTTCAAAGTCATGTATAAAAAAATCAGATTCATTTTCGACGTATCGCATCATAATGAACAATGGTACCTTGATAATCAGTGCAAAAGAAGATGATAAATAAATTCCATCCAGACAGCCGTCGTCACCTGTAAGATAGTGCACCAAAAAACTAAAGAAAAGTATATACGGAACCAATGCTGCTTCAATTGACCATCGAATAAGGACTACGTATGTAATAGTGTAGTCGATCTTCGTTAAATTAAAATATGTATAGAGAAATGCAGCAACCATATAGATGAATATTAATATCACTTCTTGTTTCAATAAATGAATTATGTTGGCTATTCCACCGCCGTCACGAGTGCTGTTATTTAAATCAGGCCATTCGGGATTAATAAAAAGTCGAGTGAAAGAATAAATTGGCAGGAAAACACATCCACATAAATATACCTCGATATAAATAAGAACGATGATGTGAACAAGTAACCAAATTTGTATATTACCAATACAAGAAAATTCCTTCTCTTCGGTTAACGTCGATTTGTTTAGTAATATGACTAGATCTTCAATTGATGAGAGCATTAATTTGTTTTCTTTATAAGTAAACTATTGTGACAACAATTTCGATTTATATACATGTACATATATATGATATAAGACTTCTGTCATTCGTTTATTTCCTATGTTCAACTTTACCTAATTTTTTTTTCTGTCTATCATCGACAACACAATGCAATGAATGATGACCGAGAAGTATACGTCATCATTCAGCTATTTTATTTCTTGTTCTATCTTGTCTAGTCATTTTTTCTCTTTCGTCAATAACGCAACTAGAGGTGTAAGCCGTACGGCTGAGCCGCCGCCGCCACTGCAAAATCATACCAAGTTTTGAAAATTTTGCAGCCGCCGCCGCCGTAATGAACGAAAATTTTTAATAATGCGAGTCGCCGCCGCCGTTGAAGCATTTACATCGAACAATTTCTCGACTTTTTTATTTTTAGGAGTTCCCCACAACCATTGGTATTGTTCTCTGATGAATAAAAAGGAGAATTTTTATGCTTCCAGTAAAAAACAACAAAAATGAAGAGGATTTTTTTTCTTGAAAAACGAATACGATTTTGAGTTTAGCCGCCGCCGCTGTTGAACCCTTCGGCTTACACCTCTAAACGCAACTCATTCAAGGATCACCAATAGTTCATAACCAATTAGAAATATACCAAAGAAGAAATAGAAAGATGCAACCTCAACATCGGGCATAATATTGATTTCTAATAATTATGATTAATGATTTTCAGTGAGCATTAAGTCAACCGCATCTATTGAACATATAACATGGTGTTTTTTTTTAAATACTTGACGAAGCATTGAAAAAATATTTTCCTTATAAAAAGTAAGCATAAACATAAATTTTATTTTCATGTTTGAATGTCAATCGATTTAAAATACTCTTGTCGTTATATCTAATAAAGGTATAAATTTTTCGCATTTTATTTTTTTTAATTTTATGAATATCGAGAATTTATTATAACTAGAAAAACAATTTCGTCTTATATTCCACTAAAATGTGCTTGATAGTTATGGTAGTTATTATCTAATCCATAAGATCTACAAATTATCTCAACCTATCATATTTCATTCAAATTCGTATTTTTGGAGACTAGACTTTTAAAAAATACTTCGCTGACAAATAGAAGAAACGAGATGATTTATAATTATGTTTAGATTTTAAAAAATCAAATTGGATTGAGTAATTTATGTGATTTCAATATTGTAAAGTATATTATTTTATATTTCAATATTTGGCTAGGTTCCAAATGCGCCCGAAAATTAAGCCAATTAACACCTTAGTGGGCGCAATTGGGAATAGAGAAGCTAACGTTGAAATTTTTTTTATTGGTTTCCCAATTGCGCCCACTTTTCTCGAGTAATTAAGAAATTTAAGAGAACACAATATTTATTGAGAAAACAAAACAAAAAAACAATTATTCTTCCTCACAACTGTCTTTTGCATCTTTGATAATCTGAATATATCGATGTGAAACATTCATATTCATTGTTTGATGTATAGTATATGATTTTTTTTCTTTCATTATATATAAGCGTTATCAATAGAATAAAACTTATTATCTATTTTTTCAGTAACTAATTAATCAAAGTGGGCGCAATTGGGAAACCAATAAAAAAAATTTCAACTTTAACTTCACTATTCCCAATTGCGCCCACTAAGGTGTTCATTGACTTAATTTTCGGGCGCATTTGGGAAGCTACGCTAATGGCTTATTGTGCACATAAGTTTATTTCTAATGTATATTGTACACCATATATAAGTAGGCAGATATTTATAGCATATGTTAAGTAGACAGTCGGATATTCCAAAAGATAGCAATATAGCTGGAAAACTACATGAGTTATTACATGAAAGAAGAAAGAGAATAAAGGAAGAAACTGAGGGTAAACTTCTGCCAGAAAGAAAGCCAAGAAACAACTATAGGGCAATTAACGTATATGTAAAAAATGAAAGAAAAAGAGAATGAACATAGATAGATAATTTCTTCAGCATGATTTCAACTTATGCCACGACTTAACTTACTACGCAGAATAACATGACCTTTTTACATGGCTGAAATCGACCCATTGAACATTGTTAAATCAGGCTATTCAGGGTGCTGTAAATATCGACAGAACGAGCAAAAATTCCACTCATCGGCAGTAAGACTTTCAACAATTATTGGCGAAAGTTCATTAGTTTTACAAATATGCTTTCAACTTTCATTAAGAGTTATTAAATAGTAGGAAGCTAGCATAGTATGTATATCTACGAGCTAAACTAAATGTCATGAAAACGTGTCTTGATGCTTGCTTTTATTCATGTGATTGACACAAATCTCTCTAATCAATATAAGAGTTACACACTAATTTAAGAACTTCTGGCAGTTAGAAAGATTACATCCAAATTGTACGAATACGAATATGTAGACAAAACATCTAACTGTTGTGGTTATTTTAGAATTAGTTTCGGTCACATTTCAACAATATAATATTATGCATCGAACTGATAATTGATACACATTAATAATACAGTTGATTTTAGCTATTTAAAATATTTGAATTTATATACTATTCAATAATCGATTCAAACCTCTGCAATCAAAATAAAACATTTCTCTCGCTATGCTTGGAAAAGGTTCTTGACACTGATAAGAAATCAGAACAAACAAATTTCTTTTAAGATCATCATGATTAATACTAAATAAAAATTAAATAGTTGTGCATAAATCAGATCAAAATCACTGATGTAAAATAATTTTATTGAAATTCTACTTTTTTTGTGTATGAGAAATAAAAAAACAAAAAACCTTGAATACGGGTTTTAACACAACAATTAATTTAAAAAATATATAGATGTTTGATTAAGTTCGATATACGACTCTTTATAATTAGTAAAGATCAATTTTCTAGTAGCATAATTTAAAAGTAACATTTGAAAGTCTTCTATCGGAGGATATCATGACCAATCATTCTTTGGTTTAAGCATTTAATAAACGATATCATGTATAGCTATGAAGCAATCGTGAACCGAAACATGAATTGTTTCAAGTTCATCGAAACCTCTAAACGACCGACATATATTGTTTTTCAATTCTTAACAATATGAAGATCATTTTTTAAATATTTAATCAAGTCTTATGTACGTAGATATGTGATTATCTATATGAAAAATTTATTATTATTTTTGTTATAGAATACTGATGAAAAAAAAAAGAAAACATTTAAAAATATGAGATTATAGTTTAGTGTCTGTATCAGAATATAATAGTTCAATAGCATTGTTTTGATAAAAGCTTTTAGCGCAATCCCTGTGGGATTAAAAGTGTGAAACACGATCAAACTGATTTTCTGGAATCTGTCTATCACTGTCAGTGATGGTCGGTGGAGCTTCTCTATGACAGCCTGTATTATGATATATGAAGCCTCTACAAACCATCACAGACTGGGACAGAGAATTCACAAACCATCACAGACAGGGANCGGGGGATGGGTCCAAATTTCTACCCTATATACTTCAACACTCCTTTCAGGTCGTGTTTCACAAAATAATCGAGATGATCTAGAAAAGAAAATATTAACTAAATTAAAAGAAAATATGAAAATCTTACGGAATTGTTATGAAAGGTGAATGAAGTATCATTGATAAATTTTTTAATTTAAATCTCATTGATTTGCTACGGTGATCCTCATTTCTTGTCTTCTCTATTTGACAATAAAGCTCTTTTTTTTTAAATAAAAACAAAAACAATAGATAAACATAATATGAAAATAAAATCAAACGAATAATAAAGGTAAAGTAACAACTTACCTGCTTCGATTGATGTTATTGAATGTATAGTAATAAAATAAAATTTATTAATCGATATATTACATTGAAAACTTGTATCAGGTGAAATTATTTTGACTGAAATTTAATAAAAAAAAATTAAATTACTAAAACAAGACAAAAGAGATTAATTCGATTCAATGTTCGTGACATTGTTGAATAAAATAATGGAACCGAATGATGATGAAGAATTAATTTGGTTAAAATTATTTCTGATAATTGAATTTCAGTCATTTTTGCAATGTTCACACCAATACACCAACTAATTACTAAAATATAATAAGAATATATCATTTTTATTTATACTGAATCTATTTTTATAAAGTATTTTATGTTTAAACAAACATAAAATTTAATATTATTATTCTTAAAATATTTATTTAACAAAAAATAAAAGAAACACTTTACTTTGATAATTGAGCGTCATCGGAATAGATACATTTGTAAAAATTGATTTCAAGCAATGGAATCACTCTGAATATATGAAATCGTTCTTTGTCTAAAATTTACAAGAATTTATTCATCAATTTTTTATATAAACCTATAAAAAAACAAATACTTGATTCTGAATAATTAATTGAAAAATCATTCGACAAGAATTTGTATTTTGCGTAATATCGTCTTTCTCTCATATTTTGCTACAATAATCACATAAAAGAATATTAATATAAAAAATAAAGATCATAGATCTTGTTTTTCTTAATCTTTATTTCAATCGATCAATAATGATTATATTAATAGATTATAGATATTCAGTATTTTATTTTGTTGTTGTCGAACAATGGATAATGTATATAGAACATTATGTAACGAAAGAATATTTGTTAGACAGACATAATAATTATGTTGAACAGAAAATTGAATTTTCTTGAAAAAAACATTCATCTCTGTATCGAAAATATTTTACTCTTAAATCAAAGATTAAACAAAGTATAGTTATGAATCTTTTTAATATTCTCTTAGTCTCATAGAAATTTCCTCGTCGTCATATTACGAATTTGAACGATATAAAACAGTGTCGAATATTTCTTTGTTCATGAGAACTATTGATTATCAATTATATACATACGTTTATTATTAGTTTAAGTTATCAATTGAAAATAGTATAGCTATTGTTCTTTTTTAAATCAAATTTCAGAATAAATCAATGTAATTTTAATAAAAGAAAATAAAAATGTATTTATATTAAAGAAAACTAAAATGATGATTCTCTCTTGAATATTTTTGAAAACAAAGTTTATATTGTATATAATAATACCTGAAATAAAGCAGTATCATCTTCTATATTTATTGTTCAAGCATGATTGGACCATTAAATCACTGAAACGAATAATCATTGTCTTGCAATTGCTACAGAAAACAAAAGAAATAAGATAAAAGTATAAAGAATAAGAAAATATCAAACTTTTAAATACGCCATATTCTGGTAATAAAAGAAATAAACCTTTTATTTGCATAGTCATATCAAAGATTTTCTTCTTGGATAAATCATCTTTCATATGTTGAAATGTTCATTGTTTTATTCTAAATATAATGAAGATTAGAATTTTTGAAAAAGATAATTTTGATCAAGACAAACTCTGAAGATAAAAAACAATCATCATCATTAACTGGTTCAAAATGTGTAGCTATTTCATTGATTGTTTTCTATAAAATTAAAAGAATTTCTTCAAATTCTATTTTCATAGAAAACAAAAACATTTTTTTTCGTTTGCTTACAGCATGATAAATTATCGCCATTGGTTCCATAGCTAAAAGAAATCGATAATCGGATTTTTTATTAATTGGAGCTAATTCAAATTCAATACGTATCAATGAATTTAAAGATTTACAAGTTGATGTTAATATTAATGCTTGATCGTTTGCATTAGATTTGAAACTAAATATTCGAAAATATCCAAGATCAATTCCAAGTCTTTCAAAAAAAACTAAATATATAAAATATAAATGATAATTTTTATTGTACAAGATACTCGATGAAATAGCTCGTCGTTTATAATCAATTTGAGTATTGTCGATTATAATATGACTGATTATTTTATTTTTGTCATTAAATCTAAATAAATGAATAGATTTTTAAAGAAAATATAAATTATCAAATTCAATTACTTAGTTTTTCTTGTTGGTGATAATAAAGTAAATTCAAGTCTATTTATCTTCGCTTCTGCATCAATATCTAACAACTACGAAATAATATATAGAATTTTTAGAAAATTTTATTAGAAAAAAAGAAAAAAGTAAACCTCTTCAGAGAAAAACTCTTCTTCATTATTCATATTTCCTTTGATTATTTTATGATGATCTAAAAATATAATAGAATAAATAATATAGATCATTTTAATTTATACTATCAATCATATATTATGATATAATCCATCTGACTAATATTCGACGTTGGAGTTCAGATTTTGCTTATATATAGGATTCATCTTATAGATAAATATACAAAAAGTCTTCGTGAATTAAGATTTTTCTTATTGACTTATACTAAGTTTACTA